>CM021101.1:571182432-571352797 GCA_007115665.2 Sequoiadendron giganteum
GGGTTGAGAATTGAGGGTTGAGGGATTAAGAGGGTATAGGGGTTGAGAGATTATGGTTTAATGGTTGAGGGTTGAGCGATTAAGAGGGTATAGGGATTGAGGGATTAGGGTTTAATGGTTGAGGGTTGAGGGATTAGGGTTTGAGAGCTGAGGGATTAAGAGGGTATAAGGGTTGAGGGATTAGGTTTTAAGGGTTGGGGATTGAGGGTTGAGGGATTAAGAGGGTATAGGGGTTGAGGGATTAGGGTTTAAGGATTAAGGGATTAGGATTTAAGGGTTGAGGGTTGAGGGTTGAGGGTTGACAGTTGACGGTTGCGGGTTTATGGTTTGAGGGTTGAGGGTTGACGGTTGAGGGTTTAGGGTTTAGGGTTTCTCCCACTCTCCCCCTCTCCCCCTCCCTCTCTATCTCACACTCTCCCCCTCTCTCCCTCCCACTCTCAATTTCTCCCAGTCTCCCCCACTCCCAGTCTCCGCCACTCTCTCCCACTCTATATTTCTCCCACTCTCACCCTCTCTCCATCCCTCTCTATCTCCCACTCTCTCTCCCCACTCTCTCCCACTCTATCTTTCTCCCACTCTCACTCTCTCTCTCCCTCCCTCTCTATCTCCCACTCTCCCCCTCTCTCCCTCCCACTCTCCCCCACTCTCTCCCACTCTCCCCCACTCTCTCCCACTCTATCTTTCTCCCACTTTTACCATCTCTCCCTCCCTCTCTATCTCCCACTCCCTGCTTCTCCCCTTCTTCCACTCTCACCATCTCTTCCTCCCTCTCTATCTACCACTCTCTGCTTCTCCCCTTCTCCCACTCTCTCCCACTCTATCTTTCTCCCACTCTCCCCCTCTCCCCCTCCCTCTCTATCTCCCACTCTCCCCCTCTCTCCCTCCCACTCTATCTCCCACTCTCTCACTCTCTCCCTCCCACTCTCTCTTTCTCCCACTCTCCCCTTCTCCCTCCGTTAGTCACTTCCTTTGTCTCTCCCCTCTACCCTCTACCTGAAAGAGGGAGAGGGGTTACGAGGGAGATACTTGAGAGAGAGAGGGAGTGAGTGGGAGAGAGATAGAGGGAGGTATGGTTAATGGTAGAGGGTAGAGGGTAAAAGGGTTTAGGGTTTAGGCTCAAGGGTAGATGAGAGAGAGACCTAAGAGAGGGATAGAGGGAGAGGTGGTAGGAGGGAGAGTGTTGAGAGAGAGAGGAATGGAGGGTGTTGGAGAGAGATAGAGGGAGGGAGGGTTAAGGGTATAGGGTAGAGGGTTTAGGGTTTAAGGGTTAAGGGTTTAGGGTTTAGGGTTAAGGGTAGAGGCTAAAAGGGTTTAATGGTTTAGGTTTTAAGGGTTAAGGATAAAGGATTAAGGGTTAAGGGTAGAGGGGATAAATATTGAGGGAGTGAGTGAGTGAGTGAGAGAGACGTAAGAGAGGGAGAGGTAGTAGGACAAAGAGACTTGGGAGAAATAAAGAGGGTGGGATGGTTAACGGTAGAGGGTCAAATGTTTAAGAGTTAAGGGTTTAGGGTTAAGGGTAGAGGGGATAGAGATAGAGGGAGTGACTAAGAGAGAGAGAGAATTGAGAGAGGGAGAGGGGGTAGCAAGGAGATACTTGAGAGAGAGGGAGGAGAGATATATAGACTCCTCCTTATCCCCTCTCTCTCAAGACTCTCCCTCCTACCTCTCTCTCTCTCTTAGGCCTCTCACTCACTCACTCACTCCCTCTATCTCTCTCCCCTCTACACTTAACCCTAAACCCTAAACCCTAAAACCTTATCCCTTAAACCTGAAACCCTAAAAACCTATATAATATACCCTTAACCCTCTACCCTCTATTTGTCTCCCACTCCCTCCCTCCCTCTCTCTCTCTATCAAGTATCTCCATCCTACCCCCTCTCCCTCTGCTAGGTCTATCTCTCTCACTCACTCCTTTTATCTCTCTCCCTTATACCCTTAACCCTCTACCCTCTACCCTCTACAATCTATTTATCTCCCACTCCCTCCCTCTCTCTCTCTCTCCCTCTATCTCTCTCCACTATACCCTTAACCCTAAACCCTTAACCCTTAACCCTTAAACCCTAAACCCTTAAAAACTCTACCCTCTACCCTCTATCTCTCTCCAAATCAATTCCCCTCTCTCTCTCTCAAGTCTCTCCCTCCTACCCCTTCTCCCTCTCTCAAGTCTCTCTCTCTCACTCACTCTCTCTATCTATCTCCCCTCCATCCTTAACCCTTAACCATTAAACCCTCTACCCTTTACCCTCTATCTATCTCCAATTCCCTCCCTGCCTCTCCCTCTCTCTCAAGTCTCTCTCTCACTCATTCACTCCTTCTATCTCTCTCCCCTCTACCCTCTACCCTCTACCGTCTACCCTCTACCCTCTGCCATTAACTCTTAACCCTCTACCCTTTGTCGCTTTTCCACTCCCTCCCTCTCTCTCTCTCTCCTTTACCCTTAACTCTAAACCCTAAACCCTTAGCCCTTAAAACCTTAAGCACTCTACCCTTTACTTCTCTTTATCTCCTCCCACCTCTATCTACCTAGACCTCTCTTTATTTTTTTCTCACCTCTCTCTCCATCCCTACCTCTCCCTCTAACTCTACTTTCATATCTACTTCTCTCTACCTATTTGTCCCTCTATACCTATTTCTCTCTCCCTCCTTGCCTCCTCTCTCTCTCTCTCTCTCATCTCTACCCTTAACCCTAAACCCTTAAACCCTCTACCCTGTTAGAACCCAAAAAAAAAATCATTAAAGAAACTTGAATGAATTTCCCTTTTGAACCTAAATTTTTTATCAATACCCTAAAGGAGTTTACTCATTTATATCCATTACTTTCCTATCTTTTCATAATATTTAATTTACCGCCTTACCCCCGTTTTATTTCTCATTATTTTCATATCTTTTCCTTTAAAATTCATTTCTCCCCTTTCTAAAAATGCTCATACATTTTATACCTCTACCACTCCCTTAGTGATCACTTCATATCTTATTCACCGTCCAACCATGGCTTCCCACAAACCATCTCACGGTATAGCAGTAAAGAGAAGTCAAGGAAACCCTTACCAATGCACTACAGAGGGTAATCTCAAGGGTCCTGATAGAGCAGTAGCAGTTAGAAGGTGGCGGTAATGGTCAACAAAAATAATCAGTGGCTAAACGATTAGGCATAAAATGTTTACCGTGCCACCGCATGCGGTCTAAACATAGACCGTGGTATCACGGTGGTCGGTAAGTCACCGGCGTGGCAGCAGTGTAGACAGTCACTGTGGTACCACACACGGTGAGAATGGTGATCGCGGTGACTATGGTAAACTATTAGTGGGAGGTCAAGGCAGGCAACAAGATGGCTATTGTGGTACGACAAATAGTCTACAGGGAGACGGCGGTAGCGCGGTAACAGTCAGGAGAAGACCTTGACGGTTAAGACTGCCATACCACCAGGTAGAAAGATAATGACCGTGGTATAGTGGTAAACACAATAAAGGCCACATACAAATTTTTTCACGTTACCGTGGGTATAGATTTTACTACGTGTAGAATAGCCGTGGTTGTTTGATGACCGCCAAGCTGACCCTCTATCGCACAACCGTGGACTATTTGAAGGCTATCCACGGTAATGCGGTAGGGAGAAAAATTTAAAGGGTTTAGGTAGCGGTATAGGATATAAGTCATTTTTTAGCCTTTTTGAACGGCGGTAAAGGAAAGTATAGGGTATAAATGAATAAAAATTTAATATTTTGATGGAAAATATTAAATTTAAATGAGAAAACCTTAGGGTTTGTTAATGATTTTTTTTAACTAGAGAGAGATAGAGGGAGGGAGGGTTAAGGGTATAGGGTAGAGGGTTTAGGGTTTAAGGGTTAACAATTTAGGGTTTAGGGTTAAGGGTAGAGGGTTAAAGGGTTTAATGTTTTAGGTTTAAAGGGTTAAGGATAAATGATTAAGGGTTAAGGGTAGAGGGGAGAGAGATAGATGGATTGAGTGAGAGAGAGAGAGACCTAAGAGAGGAAGAGGGGATAGGAGGGAGAGTCTTGAGAGAGAGAGGGAGCGAGTAGGAGAGAGATAGAGGGTAGAGGGTTTAAGGGTTTAAGGGTTAAGGATAGAGGGCTAAGGGTAGAGCAGAGAGATATAGAAGTGAGTGAGTGAGTGAGTGAGTGAGTGAGTGAGAGATAGAGAGAGACTTGAGATAGGGAGAGACGTGAGATAAAGAGAGAGAGAAAGAGAGAGGGAGTGGGAGAGAGATAGAGGGTAGAGGGTTTATGGTAGAGGGTCTATGGTAGAGGGTAGAGGGTTTTAAGGGTTAAGGGTAGAGGGGAGAGAGCTAGAGAGAGGTGATAGAGACAAGTAGAGGCATAATGAGGAAGGTAGATAGATTGAGAGAGGGAAAGAGAGAGGGAGAGAAAAAGAGGTATATAGGGGTAGGCTAGATAGAGAGATGTAGAGTAAATTTTGGTGGAAGAGAGAGAGGAGGGAGGGATAGGTAAAGATGGATAGTTGAGATAGATAGAAGGAGAGAGATATAGGTAGAGAGAAGGTAAAGAGAGATAGAAAGAGGGGGAGGGAGGGAGAGATAGAGAGAGTAGAGAGGGAGGAGAGAGATAGAGAGAGGTGATAGAGAGAGAATTAAAGAGGGAAAGAAGGTGGAGATATTGAGAGAGAGGAGGCAAGGAGGGAGAGAGAAATAGGTATAGAGGGAAAACTAGGTAGAGAGAAGTATATATGAAAGGAGAGATATAGGGAGAGGTAGGGATGGAGAGAGAGGTGAGACAAAAATAGAGAGAGGTCTAGGTGGAGAGATGTGTGATGGAGCTGAAAAGTAGAGAGATAAGGAGGAACGTGGAGAGATTGAGAGGGAAGGAGGGGGAGAGAGAAAGATGTATAGAGAGATAGGTTAGATAGCGAGAAGTAGAGAGAAAAGGTGGGTGAAAGGAAGAGAGAGGGAGAGAGAGAGGGGGAGAAAGAGAGGTGAGATAGAGAGAAGTATAAAGGGAAGGAGAGAGAGAGGGGGATATAGAGAAAATTAGAGAGGGAGGGAGGGAAGGAGAGAGAAGTGAGATAGAGAGAACTAGAGAGGGAATCTTAGGTCTCTCACTCACTCACTCACTCCCTCTCTCCCTCTATATCTCTCCACTATACCCTTAAACCTTAACCCTTAAACCCTAAACCCTTAAAAAATCTACCCTCTACCCTTTATCTCTCTCCAACTCCCTTCCCCTCTCTCTCTCAAGTCTCTCCCTCCTACCCACTCTCCCTCTCTCAAGTCTCTCTCTCTCTCAAGTCTCTCCCTCCTACCCCCTCTCCCTCTCTCAAGTCTCTAATGTCTCTCCTTCCCACCCTATCTCCCTCTTTCTCTCTCTCAAGTATCTTCGTCCTACCCCATCTTCCTCTCTCTCTTTGTCAAGTCTCCCCCTCCTATACCCTCTGCCTCTCATAGTGACTCCCTCCCTCTCCAACTCTCCCCCACTCTATCTTTCTCCCACTCTCACCATCTCTCCCTCCCTCTCTATCTACCACTCTCTGCTTCTCCCCTTCTCCCACTCTCTCCCACTCTCCCCATCTCTCCTCCCTCTCTATCTCCCTCTCTCCCACTGTCCCCCTCTCTCCCTCTCCATATACTAAGCAAACCAAATTTCACATAATGCGAGCACGTTTTTTACTCACTAAAATGGTAAAAAACTCTATATACCCATGACTTGAAGGCCCACAGTCTGCATATTCCACTGGTTCTGCACGTGCTCCAACAAAAAATAGCTTTTTGATGATGTTGTGAAGTGTGCAAGCATCTTTTTCACATTCCATCACCTTTTCCATGATCTTTTTACCACATTTGCATGAAATAGAAGAGTTTCCATGTTGAAAGACATATAATATCAATTGAAGTTTGAATTCCATTGAAAACTGATATACAATTGAACTATGGAAGGGAACAAGCTTTTGAACAATTCAAATTATTATGGAGTTTGAAGAAAGAAGAAGCTAAGGCTACATAATTGGGTTGAACTCCTCCATTTGAAAGTCTGGTTTTTAAGGTATGTGAAGTCTTTACACATTTTCTTTCATTCTATTATGGGTTGCTTTCATTTTTGTTTGTCATTATAACCTTAGGTTGTCAATGGACATTTTAAATTACCAAATTATATATGCAGTTATAAACACTTGCCAATTACCATTTTACACTTGCCAATTATAGAAATTCAGAACCATTCACCAAAATTCATCCTTTAAGACAACTCCAAGCCTCTCCCATTCCTCTGAAGGGTCCAAAAACCTTCCAATACCTCTGCACAAACTAATGTAGTACAAAGGAAGAAATCAACACCTTTCTTGACACACTTATTCAACTATATTTCCCTTCACAAAACATTTGATTCGTATACTCAAATTAGCATTAAGAGTTCCCAATTCCTTAAGGACCTTCAAAACACCTTGAAAATATTGAAAATAACTGATTACAATCAACTAGGTTCCTCAAAACATCAACGAATGATTATGTCATTCACAAGTTGTCTTAAATATTCGATAATGGCACCATTGTTTACAAACATAAACTATAATTATTAAGGCACAACCAAACCATTATTTGCTTAATAAATCTTTGTCTGAGTTAGTACAACAAAAATGAAACCTTTCAGAAGTCTTCCCTTACACACAAACCTAGTTCCTTTGTTCACTATCCACATTACTAGTAGCCAAGCATCTGCAAACTGTCACATGTATCTCCCAAACCATGCACACACTTCAAACTGTGATACTCGTTTTTGATGCAGAGATAGAGGACCCAAAATCATTGAAGATGTCAAATTTCCTTCAAGAGCCATCTAATTAGATTAAAAAGGCATAATGGACCAATCCCAACACTCCTCCAAGTTGGACAACAAACAAAAACATTATTTCCCACATTTCACCCTTGGAATCTAGTTACTATGCAAAACCAGTTTTGGGCCCTTAACTCCAAAAATTTCCAAAACACTAGGAAAATAAAAGAATGATTGTAGAAAAATATTCAGAGTTGCAAGACATACCTTAACCCATCACATGACTCCTTTGGGACAACATTAAGAAAACTGACTTTTTTCACTATTTTAGGCCTCCAAGTAGGCCAATTTTACAAAGGAACTACCCTTAGATCTTCACACCAAAATTCCAAACCCAAAAATAATCTTTAATTAGGTCTCAAAACAAGATAATTTCTAGGTATTAGGACCTTACCCACTCAACTAGGCTTCCAATACAAAAACCCCCCATTTTTCAATGTAAAGAGGGAGGGTTTATAGGAAATCCTATACCCGGGCCTTCCCAGACCATTCCAAAGCATCAAAAATCTTCAAAATACCCCACACAAGGTCAAAATTTCATTACATAGACCACTCCTTCAACACTTTTTCAAAATCACTCCTTGGTTCCTCAAATTCTCATGGAAAAGTGCTTGTTTGAGCTAAGAACCACAGATCCTATTGCCATTAGTTTAATTCCAAGGAATGTTCAACAATAAAAGACCCTAATCTAACAATTTACATGTCATCTCATTGAGAAAAAAGTCGTAATAGTAGGTGGGATGGTCCTTTCATAATTAAATCCTACTCAAACCCTTGACTGGCTTGAAATGAGCAGTTTCAAAAAATTGTCAATCGCTCCGTTCAAACATAGTGTTAAGCCCTCAGAATTGATGCATTAGAGACTTAAGACATGTTCATACTATATTATATTATTTTTCTATCAAGGGGAGGCTGTATAGATGCGTACAAGTGCACGAAAGTGCAAAAAAACAAGTGAATTTCTGCAAAAAAGCATTTTTTATCAAAAAAATGGATTTCAAAATCAACAAAAATCCTCCCTTCGAGCCAATGGAGGTTGTTTAAACCTTTTTCAATGACAACAAACTCCCTCCAATTCCTATAACTAACAAAAAACCACCTTTGAAAGCTCATATAACCGATACATGGAAAATGTCTTTAATGACCCTCTTACAACATGAAGATACCCAAAATTGAATCAAATTTCAAAATGGAAGCATAGATTGTCAAGGTGATCCTAAACCACAAAATTATCAAACACTCACAATGCCATTCACTCATTAGTTTTTAGAATCACCATCATGGTTATTCACTTTTAGTTAGAAATGTGCTCTGGCCAGCCTAGTGCTTCCATAGTTTGTACACATTTGTCTACATGCTAGGTTAACTTTTGTACACAATGATTGTAAGTATTATTTAAATGAAGACTTCAATGACATATATTTTTAAATTATCTTGAATGGATACATTTTTTAGGAACTAATATTCATCTCATTCCCATGGTATAGATAAAATTATCCGCCATGCCGAAGAAAAAGACAAAGAGGAAACTAATAGACGAAGAGAACGAAACCTTGAAAGAAAAGGAGAGAGTTCGGGTGGTGGCATATCGTGAAAAGAAGAAATTGGAAACAATTGATGAAAACAACCCGATTGTAGAGGAACCTCAACCATCAAAAAGAGAATGGGAATTGGAAGCACAACAAGCACGAATGTGAAAGCATCATCGTAAGACAGATTCAGATACCGTAGTTGGAGACACACCCTCTACAACAAGTGAGTATGAAGGGACACCAATAAGCACAAGTGAATATGGAGGGACACCATCTAGCACAAGTGAATATGGACGGACACCATCTATTGCAAGTGAATATGAAGGGACACCATGTACCGCAAGTGAATATTATTGGACACTATCCAACACATCTCAAGTTGAGAGTACATCATCACTCAAAATTGAAGAAGAAGGTATGCCATCATTCCCATGTGAACCTCAAGGTATGTCTTCTTCTCCACCCTCGATCGAAGGTATGCAATCTAGCCCACCTCAATTAAATATTGATGAAATTCCTAATGTTGAGATTTATGTACCTAGGAGAACACTACCAAGAATTTTGCATAGAAAGCCAAAGTATTTGATTAATATTGATGATGAGATTTTGCAATACATGGAAGGTAAGATTTCAACACTCACTTGTAGAAGATATGCTGATAAGATTTGGGAATGATTCTTTGAAAGGATAAATGAGACTGCAAGATGTCAACTATTTGTTGAAATGATGCGGGGTGTAAAGTATAGGAACATCATGAAGACTCTTGGGTTGAGAACATTGAATGCATCAAGTGAAGACACTATTTTGAAGAATATAATGGATGCTTATGAGAGTGTGGGTAAGACCTCATGCTTACAGGATAGTAATGTCACCTGACATGTCATTACATCGAATTTGGTAAGTTGTCAAACAAAGAGAGCTCGCCTAATTAAAAGGACTAGTGAAAAAATGGGAATTATTAGAAAAACTTTATCAAGAGCCATTCAAAGGTGGCAAAGAATTGAGGGCAATGATACAAATGAATTATGGGCATTCTTGGGGAGATTGTCACGAAAATATAAAGAAGTTGTCGAAGCCTTGAGAACACTAATTGAAGAGTATTGGAAGAATAATGCAAGTCCATCTCTGAATCAAAGGGATGTGGTAAGAAGGAGAATTGGTAGTTGGAATCGTGAGCCATGTCCAAAGCATTTTTTGGATATCACTCAAACCCAATTTTTTTGGAAATTTGAAAATGATTATCCTTAAATTAGTATTTCTCAAATATGTTTTGAATTGCTTAAACCTTTTTATGTCAAGATAAATCACACATGCACTACTTGTTGTTGTAGACTACATATTGAATTTTCTAACCATTATGATGTTTATTGTTCTATATGTTTAGATTTGCATACTAATAGTGTTTTGAAGAATTGTGGCACAGAATCCCCACAAAAATCTTCAAGAGAGTTCTTATCAAAAAAATTATGTGAAACAGAAGATGGCCAGATATTCTATAGGAAAACATGCTTGGATGGTTCATGCAAGCGTTGCTGTGGCTTCCAGCGTATGCCAGTATGTCAACATATGGAAAACACAGATGAGGTGGGTCAAAAACTAGTAGAGTTCGGGAAGTATAAAACAATGGCATATGCTACAAAAGATGGGTCTCAAGAAAACAGGTGTGATTTGGTTATCGAGAAGATTCCAGTGTACCAATTTATGACCACATTTCGTTACAGTATACTGTCTGAGTATGCAATGCATACCCATAGAGCCTGATGGTTGGACACGTAGTTCAAGCTATGCAAGGACACCTTTCAAGTTTGCAGCATAGTATCTATGGTTGACTTTGCAGAGATACACTCTATAGCCACAACATGAGATGCAGTCACAGTATTACAACTCCACACAAGTTTTGATATTTGTGCACATAGCATTCATTCATGCATTTGATAGTACATATGAGCAAAGGAAGGTATTGATGGAGTACCACTTTTACATTAGTGATGATCGTACACATTCTCCAGAGTTCGTGCAAGGTTGATTCCAAATTTTCTACAGTGGTTTGGCTCAGAGGGGCATAAAATATGATCAAAATATAATATGGTCTGATAATTGTGCAACACAGTTCAAGAACTCACGCATGTTCTACTAGTTGTGCAGGATGCATGTCATTATAGGTGTTCAACATATGTGGAACTTTTGTGAGGCTAGACATGGAAAGGGGGAGCATGATGGTGCAAGAGCATGCGTGAAAAGAGCATCAGCACAAGAAGAGTTAAAGTATAAAGATAGTGCAAAGTTGACAGATGCAAAATCAATCGTTGAGTGGTGTAATGTGTTGATGGGTCCAAGTAATGAACGTATATCTTCAGTTCGTATATTTTTTTGGTTGATGGACGATACTAACATTGAACCGTATGAAGATTGCTGTACACTAATAGGATCGAGTGAGGTACACTCTTTCCTTAGCTCAAATGCAGGTTCATGGAGTATCGATACACGAAAGATGGCATGATTTTTTTCTAAATGTACAATGCAAGCCCAGAATGATTGTGAGTCAAGGGAGTGGGTTGACAAATGGTTCACAAGTTATCTTAGCTCACTTCACACGTATCTCCCTCCGATGACATTGGAACTGACATAGATGGAATCATCGGCCGACTTTGACCTTGTATTAGATCTAGTTCAACCAGGTGATATATCTACTTTCTTAGTTGTTTACATTCCATATCATTATCTTACTTTCTACTGTATTCGTAATGTTGACAAATTTCAAGAGATTTATTGCACATATCAATGCAGGGAATGTTTATACAGTTATTGCAGATGAAGACAATGAAGAGGGAACAGACTATTACTTGTGTCATTGTGTTGAGACCAAAAAAAAATTGGAGGCCCCAGTTGTAGATGGAGAAAACATTGAATACCCTACAGGTGCAATTGTGGTTACTGGAACATGGCTTAGAAGGTACCCACATTCAAGTGTTAAACATTCGCTATTTCAGGAATTTGACATGCATCGTAAGATTCTTCATTACTCGAACCTTGTCGTGACATCCAATGTTCATTTCACCAAATATGGGGGTAGACCTTTGAACTAGACATTATGGAAAGTCTGTGAGTTTGACCATGAGGCAATACTTGACACAATAAAGAGTAGAGAAAACCTCAATGGTTCATTGGATTAATTTGTAAGTATATGCACATTGGTTCTTATTAATTTATACTTGTATGCACATTAATTTGTTTGATGCCAATGCTATCATCTTCTTTTACAGTGATTGGTGTCCCCTTGCAAAAAATGCAGATATATGAGCCATCCAAGAGAATGTTAGCCATAAAAGCAATGCAATGTATCCTTATTTTGATGCCTGTATGCAACATCTATAAGTGCCTTCCATCTATTTTTATTTCATTTCCATTTTGGATGCTCTTTCTTTTTCTCTTTTACTTTGCATATTTGTAAGTAAACTACTAAAAATTGATTGATCTTTCATTGCATAAAATGTTGATTTACGAGCCATCAAAGAGAATCTCATCTAAAAAAGAAATGAAAAATCCTTATTTTGATGATCTTGACAAATCTCAATTTTGATTTCAAGCCATTGTAAAAGAGCGTGTGAAACTTAGTGAGGGAATGTCAAGTTACTCATTTCAAGTTAACCTCATTATGAGCACCTATGATGTTAACTCAGATATCATGACACTTAGAAACTTCCTGTCTAATCCTATAGGATCGCATTGAGCCCCTCTACAAAAACCTCTCTTAGTTTTGGCTATCTCAGAGTGGTTTTCCCATGGTGGTAGATTTTCACTTGAAGGAAAAACCATCAAATGCAAGCAGTGCAAAGTTGCAAAGTGGTGTAAATTTAGTTCTGCAACTTGTGTGACAAAACTAACTACTGCCAAATGTCTGAATAGGTATTTTTATGCTAGTCATGGTCCTCTTTCACACCAAAACACGTGGAATCGCTCTGAGCTATGTTCCACAGGATTGATCCTTGAAGGGTCCAAAGTGCAAAATGGCTGCAAACTTCATCATGCTATTACTTGGATACCATTACCCTTAGAAATTTCTCATCTGATCCTACAGGAAGGATTTGGGCCCCTCTAGAAAAACCTCTCTTGGTTTTGGCTATCTCGGAGTGGTTTTCACGTGGCGATGGATTTTCACTTGATGGAAAAAGTGTCAAATTCAAGCTATGCAAAGTTGCAATGTGGTACAAATTTCGCTCCTCAACTCGTATGACCAAACTAACTATTCCAACGCATATGAATAGGTATTTTTATGCTAGGAATGGTCCTATTTCATATCGAAACACGTGGAATCACTCTGAGCTCCGTTCCACCAGATCGATCCCTAAAGGGTCCAAAGTGCAAAATGGCTACAAAATTCAGCATGCTATTACTTGGATATCGTTACACATAGAAACTTCTCGTCTAATCCTATAAGAAGGCATTGGGCCCCTCTAGAAAAACCTCTCTCGGTTTTAGCTGTCTTGGCGTGTTTTTCTCGTGGCGGGGGATTTTCACTTGATGGAAAAAGTGTCAAATTCAAGTTGTGCAAAGTTGCAAAGTGGTGCAAATTTCACTCTGCAACTCGTATGACTAAACTAACTATTCCAACGCATCTGAATAGGTATTTTTATGCTAGGCATGGTCTTGTTTCGCACTGAAACACATGGAATCACTCTGAGCTACGTTCCACCGGATCGATCCCTGAAGGGTCCAAAGTGCAAAATGGCTGCAAACTTTAGCATGCTATTATTTGGATACCATTACATTTAGTAACTTCTCATATGATCCTACAAGGTGTTTGGGCCCTCTAGAAAAAACTCTCTCGGTTTTGGCTGTCTTGGAGTGGTTTTCTCGTGGCAGAGGATTTTCACTTGATGGAAAAAGTGTCAAATTCAAGTTGTGCAAAGTTGCAAAGTGGTGCAATTTTTGCTCTGCAACTTGTATGACCAAACTAACTATTCCAATGCGTGCAAATATGTATGTTTATGTTAAGAATGGTCTTTTTTTATACCAAAACACGTAGAATCGCTCTGAGCTATGTTCCACCAAATCAATCCCTTAAGGGTCCAAAGTGCAAAATGGCTGCAAACTTCAGCATTCTATTACTTGGATATCGTGATGCTTAGAAACTTCTCGTCTGATCCTATAGGATCGCATTGAGCCCCTTTACAAAAAAATCTCTCGATTTTGGCTATCTCAGAGTAGTTTTCCCATGGTGGTGGATTTTCACTTGATGAAAAAGCATCAAATGCAAGTTATGCAAAGTTGCAAAGTGGTGCAACTTTCGTTCTACAACTTGTGTGACCAAGCAGACTATTCCAACACATCCAAATAGGTATGTTTATGCTAGGCATGGTCCTCTTTGACACGAAAACATGTGGAATCACTCTAACCTATGTTCCACCAAATCGATCCCTTAGGTTGGAGGAGTCTCAAGTTACAAATTTGTAAGTTGCTTAAAGCAACAAATTTGAAATGCAACGATTACTTGTTTTGAAAGTTGGTTTTTAGTTAGTTGAGGGCATGGATCAATTAGACAAGGGTTTAAAACACTATGTAAAGCCTTGAGAGGCCCGAATGAAGGTTGTTGATGAACTTTTGGAGAAGATAAGCTAAGAATTATTCACACTGTTCTCTATTTTTTAGATTTCTTATACAAACTTGTTGATCCCATACTTCATACAACCTCTAGCTTCCTGTATGGTCCCAAGGCTAACATGGATTGAAAGAGGGCTGAGTTCATAAGAACCCATCTCTCATGATAATGAATGGCCCACTTAGAACTCATTTCATGTAGGTGATTTTCATAGAGGTGAGGCACTAGGCCTTCCCAGGAGGTCACTGATCCCAGTACTACTCTAGCTCAAGTGCTTAACCACGAAGTTTTTTCTCCAAGGTTAAGCCCACTTAGCTTGCAACCCCATTTGAAAAACCTTCAGAAAGTGTTGTGCCTTATGAAACATTCATTATAGAGCCCCTTTAGCTCATCAATTGATAAGTAGGAGGTATTTTCTACAATGTGTCAAATTGTGATATTGCTATCTAGATTCAATTGTGTAGTTTTCAAGTATAAAAGAGAATAAGAAGGGAAGATCAGGGTAATCAATTTGCAGGCTTATTTTTATTATTGAATTACCTAGTGTGGGATCGGTCTATATGAGAAAAAAATTATAATATGGGAGTATACTTTTCAAGCATATAATCTAAAAAGGACTCAAAGTTAGACGCATGAGTACAAAGTATCAAACAGGAAAGGCATCCCAATTCTCAAGGCCTATATATCAATGATAGGAAGATTTATATTCAAAGCTAGCACATGATTTTAATTGATTAATTAGAAACAACTATTATATTTATTTATCAAATTTCCATTATCAAATTAATATTTGAATTAGATTTCATATTCAGAATTTATTTCATTTATAATTTGGGGACTCCGTTATCTATCTTAATATTATTGGATGACAACCTTTGTCAATCCAATAAGAAATAAATCAAAAATCTATTGATCCAGAGCTCGAGTCATTACAGTGGTATTAGAGCGAATGAACCTGCTAGCCTTTGGGTATTGCAACAAATTGAATTTCCATTAGAAGCATGGCAATCAATGATAGTGGTTAGCATTACTCAAGAAGGATGAACATCTTAAAGAAATTTGTGAAAATCGGGACAAGTAACCTTCTTGTGGACTTAGGGTTGCAATATTTGATCTACAACATGTTCCACTATTTCTTCAGTAGGATCAAGAACACACATAATGAAGGTGTGTTTACAACCATGAAATATTATGGTTCAAACTATCTAGAAGAGTGATGTTTTATCTCGACCACCCATATCTATACCATGGTTTGTTTGGAAACAAGGATGGGTTCTCTCTTCATCGGCATATACATTATTCCTCGATGTTTTCACACTAGTGTTACAAGACTTGGACTCGCCTCGGACTTGACAAGCCAATTTTTGACTTGGACTCGGGCTCAGAGCCCAGACTCGACAAATAGAAAAACCTAAGAAATTCAAATATTTTTAAGGATTTAAAACTTGTTTCATGCACCCTTTAATAAATAAACCTTAAAGACACAATAGCATAATCAAATAGAAATTACTATGATCCCATACACAAACATACATCGATCACATAAGTATAAGCATCGATAAAAGATATTTGTATTAACATAGAAATTACCTTGAATACACATAACTCATAACTATTGAACCATCAATTTAGAATGCAAATATGGATAGGAATCGATAAAAGATATTTGCATTAACCAAATAGCCATGTAGGCATACATCAATATAAGTTTCAATATAAGTATGAAATATATGTACAAAATAGCCATATAGGCTTATGAAAATGCCATATAGGCATACAATGTCAAATATGTCCAATAAAAAATATGTACAAAAATGCCATGAAGGCATACAACAAAGGACTCTGGAATCAAAATTCATTGCTCTCCATGCCCTAGAAATAAAATCTTTCCCTTTCCTTTTCACTCGGATGGCAATAGGTCTGTCACTCATTTTTGCTGTGCTCGTGGAGTGCTCCTGCTACTCCTCCTAGGGTTTAGTTCATGGTGAAGTTTTAACTGTTACAATAAGAAGTAAAGACATGAATATATAGAAATTACATTGTAAAAAATGATATATTTGACAAAATAATCACTTACATCCATCTCACGATCTCTCTCCATGAGGGAAATATCCTCACACCCATGCTCAGGCGTGCTCAAGCCCTGTTTAAACCATACAAATAGAAATAAACTACGTGAATCAGTAATGGTTTGATTTTTCACTAACTAACATCTATAACAACAAATGTAAATTGAAATTTACTAATTTGCCTCATACCTCTTCTGTCAGAGCCATCGAGGATTGTATAGAAGATGTCACACCAATATCCATTGCCCTCGTCACATTTAGAGGTGTATCATCTCACAACAACTAAAAATAAAACAGCAAAATATTCAACGTAATCAACGATGTGCATATAAACTACACAAATCTATTAAGTACTTGATACATTAGTTAAGCTCTTTATTCTATTACCTGCGTGAAGGTTTGAGTAAATCCACTACCAGTAGCAAGTGTTCCATCAAAACCTCCAATATTAGTCTGTTCAACATCCAAAATCGAATATTAAATTACCATTCGTAAAACAATGCTATTAACATGCAATAAATTTATAATTGTTTACTAGTTACATACCCTAGTGATAGGTGTACTGCATAAATAGGTTGGTGGAGGGCTGGTGTATCCAGTCTCAACACTGTGACCCTGCAATTTTATTAAAATCATAAAACATTTTTAGTTAATCTTGCGTTTCAAAATCAAAATTTAATAAATTAAATTCAATGAACACTTGCACTAACTTATACCCAACTCTCCATGCCATATGCCTCATGCAAAATTTTAGCTGCCCTGTCCATCTCCATAGTTGTAGATGGATCCTACATACCAGTCTCTTGAGTGTTGGTGGGGTCATATGAACAAGTAGCCCTGCAAGATTGACACACATGTGTTCGAAGGCCACCACTCGAAGACTCCCCTGGATGGCGATCTAGAATAGGGATAGTATGATGGATGACACTCTGGGTCAAAGTGTTGATTGGCTGCAATGTCTCTATGTCAACACTTTCCTTCACGACGAAAGGCATAACAACGTGCTCATGAGGTGGCCTAGCGAGAACTGGTCTACCTTGCCACGTAGGATCCAGTTGTGCACCAGGTCTATCCTGAGCTGACCCTTGACCTCTCCCCTAGAAATCCTTCATATCAAAATAATTTGGGATTTTGTTCAATATGAACTCACTGTATAGTTTCTTAAGGAAATATTGCGGGACCTCGCAATTGTTGCACGGTGGGTCATCGAAGACCATGTACCACCTATCATCATAAACTAGTCCCCAATCTATTGGTGGTGGCACCAATGGATAGGAAACCTCTTCGCATTGAGGGTAAGATTTTGATTTGTGCGTGGGTCGGTGAATAATAAGCACAAATCACCTTTTGTAATTTTTAAATCTTTTACATCCTTGTATGATAGCTTATTTGCATAATAATCCATGATCATCTACCTCCTATCTTGCCATCCAGTTATTTGTTTGATAATTGAATCTACATTTTTAACATATCTTTTAATGAATTTGCTAGGGTCATTCTTTCTACGATTGAACCATTTGGATCACTCAACCTACTAATCAAATCATCAATTCTCTTTTTGTTGTTCTCAATTTCACTCATTAAATTTTGTTGAGTGCTAGAAGGGGGTTGAGTCATTGGTGGAGGAGATTGATGTTGTGGTTGATTTTGATCTTGTGGATTTGGTTGGTCTTCTTGTTGAGGATTTTGAGGGTTTTCAAGTTGATTTGCATCTCCTAAGAATTCAAACAAATAGATATCAAATTCAACCTAAAACTAACTAATTAAAAATAAAGCCATAGAATCCTTACCTCTCACAACTCCTCATCTGCATGGTGCCATTGTTGCAAAGAAATAAGGATTGTTGGTGAAGACATTTGTTTAAATTCTCCTCCTAGAACACGAGCGCAAAATTGTGGTGGTTTTGGCCATGGCTGCAAAAAAAAACCAATCGAAATCGGAATGAGAGATTTGCATTTATTTTTTTTCTTTTGACAGTCAATAACACGAATGCATTATAACGCGTTCGTGTTATTGGTTTGTAGTTGCCAAGCCTCAGGCTTGGCATAATGAGCCATAACTCGAGCACGTTATAACGCACTCGCGTTATGGTTTTTCAAAGATTTTTTTAGGGGGTGTCCACGGAATTGCTACCCATTTCCATGCACCCGCCCTTTTGTTTTCTTTGAGTTTTTGTACTTTGCTTATTTCTTAACTTTTTCAATTTTTTTTCACTCATCCTTCAATATTTTTTTTTGATCTTACCTTCTTATTCCTTGTTTTCTAATCCCTTACTTATATAGGCATAGATAATCTATATGTATTATTTCCTAATTAATATTTATTGTTTGTTTTCATTTTTTGTTCTCATTGCAATATATTAATTTTCAAACTATTTCATTAGTTTCTTTTAATTTCTTATGTTTTAGTCAACTTTTTCATAATCTCTTTTTAATTTTCATTCTATTGCAATTTAGTACTATTAATATTACTTGTATATTAGAAATAGTTTATTTTTCTTATTGTTATCATTCACCATGTTATCTTCTTTTCTATATCTTCTAATGTTATTTTTATTTATCTTATTAGTTGCAATTATACTCCTTTAAGTTTTTTAAATTTATCATCATCATTGCGTTCTTCTTGTATTAATTTATTCTTTCCTTTTGTCTTGTTGAATTTTCTTTTAATTAATATAGTTTTTTAGTGGTCAATTTTTTCCTCTTTTTATTTTTATTTTTTCATTAATTCCTCTTCTCCTCCTCCTTTCTCTATTTTCAAGTCCTACCCCACCTCTCCCCCCAACTCTTCTTAAGGCCATTTCTGCAATCTATTTCATTAATTTCCTCTTCGTGATGAGGAATCACTGAGTGTGATTCAAAACATCGATATAAATAGATAGACACAATTGAATGCAAAAATATTTTTATCTAATTTTAATGGATTTTGGAAAGATCATTCCTAGTAAATATATTATTTTTAGTGGGGGGCTCTAGAGAATTGTGAACACTATACAACCTATCCATAGTACCAGTAGCATTGGTACAGGTTTGTTAGCATCTATTGAAATCTTTTGGCCCCCAACTAGCAAGGCTTAACCTCTGATCATACGAGGCCTAGTTGAAGCCCACCCACTTCCCTAATGAGGGATTCAATTTTAAAAAATTAACAACATTATTCAAAATTTTGAAAAATATAACTAAATTTTAAATCTTTTTCAGGTAAACCTACCACATGAGTTTCGTTGGGTTACTGATGGGGTTGTTGTAGGGCCACCCCTTCTTGGTTCATATAGCCAGATTATATGAATTTTTTCTTGGGGACATAACTTTCTCTGCAAGTGTCATAATTTTTACTTCTTATAGTCATTGGAAAGGTGGTTCCAAGTACTAGATTTAAGTAAAATAAGTTTTTCCATTTTATTTTATTTTGAACAAGAAATTCTTGTTGAAAGTTAGATGTTTTTTTCATAATTGGAGATGTAATAACTTGTGCATATGGATTCATATTTTAAAGTTCTTATATTCAATGGAAAGCTAGTTCAAATAACTACATGATGGATCAAGTTTGGAGATGTTATGGAATTATTCATTTGTTTTTGTTTCTATCTTAGTTTTTTTTGGCTTCATATTGATTATGGTACTTTTTTAAGCTTATGACAATTCAAATCTTGGTGATTCAATGTTTGAGTCATTTTATACTCACATGTGTATATCTAATAACTCTAATTTGACATGGTTATTAGTATATTTTTGAGTTTGTATGTTTCATTGTTACATCTACAAGTTCTACAATATTGTAGGTTGTCTACACTTATGGGTTGCATATATGACTTGGATGTGGGTTGAATATACCCATATATTATTTTATGATGTTACATATTCATATTCATGGCTTTTTTTAGTCACATGTTTTTCTATTTTGGTTGTCCTATTGAGGTGGAGAGATGGTATTACTAGGTACAAACTTGATGTGGGACCTATGTTTTTTACTATGTGATGTTGACATGTGTTAAATGGTTGAATTTTTTTGTTGTTACATTCGGTGGCTATAAAGGTTTCATGGGAATTCCTATGCTTTAGGCACTTTGGCATGGTATGATTATTTATGCAAGTTATTTTATGTTGATGTTTGATTGATTATAATTTTTTGTGGTGATGTATCTTCTTGGTTTGAGGATCATGGTTTCAATTTTCCTTTTGGGAGCTCATGTTGCAACTAATTTCTTTTATTTTTTGAGGGATTTTGGTTGATTTTCATTGAGGAGGTTTTTATCATGATGGAATGGATATATTGATTACATGGTTTGGTGGGAGCTTATAACATTGATGGTTTGGTACTGGGTATGTGTAGGATTATCATGGAAAAAATAGGCCCTTAAGTGGCAATAAAAAGACAAAAAATTAGAGTTAGACAACTTGATGTAAAAATTTGAATAAGTTATCTATATTATTTCAAAAAAATGTAAAAATAGAATTTGTAGCAAATTGAATTTAGTTTCTAAAATACTAGACCTTTATTTAAAATAAATAAATCTATTTGGTGAAAAATTGAAATTTCAATGTAGTGGTATTTAAATTTCAAGGTAAAAATAAGAGGTAGGTGTCTGTCCGACCACCCTAACCACAATAGAATGATAAAATTCTTTTATAATATTTTATACATAAGTAGAGGACTCATGTGCCGATGTGATGCATATTTTTTTATAATTTGTTTCCAAGTCAATAATTAATTATGAATTTTTTATTACAACTTTTAAAAAATATAAAAGCTCGTCTGTCTAACCACCTTAACTTGGTCAAAAAATTATGAAATTCATTTTTTTATTTTTTAATCCTATAGTATGCAAAGCATAGAATGTGACACATGTTTCGGATTCAAAAAATGTGATATCATTTGAAAGTTATAGATGTTTTTCAATCAGCCTATCAATCAGGACTTTATTCGTAATTCTAATAGAAAATGAATAATAATTATTTATTAAATTAAAAGTAAAGAATAATTTATATTGGTGGGAAGCTGAGAATCTCCTCTAAAAACCCTTTTCGTTTCATCAATTTTGGGTAAAAAAAATTCGTCAGCCACATGGACCATCATATGGCTTACATATCGCCACTTTTTGGCCCATCATGATCCTGCACATACCCTACTCTTGTATCTTCTTGGTTTTGGAGATACTCATTTGACTCTTCCCTTTAGGATCTCTTTTTTTTATTTCCTTGATTGTGTTGGGTCCATAAAGGATCTTCATTTAGAGGATGGTTGTCATGTTTTCATGGAGATCTTGGTATCATGGTTTAGTGGGAGCTTGTGGTGATCACATGGATTCACTATTTGATGGCGGATGGTCTTCTTTACAAGAGATGGTTATCTTCATGTGGTTTGGATATTTTGACATATTTGTTAGCCATTGAGGAATCTTTTCTATTTGGTTGATGTTTCATGGTTTTTCATTCCTATGCTTTAGGCACTTTGGCATGGTATGATTATTTATGCAAGTTATTTTATGTTGATGTTTGATTGATTATAATTTTTTGTGGTGATGTATCTTTTTGGTTTGAGGATCATGGTTTCAATTTTCCTTTTGGGAGCTCATGTTGCAACTAATTTCTTTTATTTTTTGAGGGATTTTGGTTGATTTTCATTGAGGAGGTTTTTATCATGATGGAATGGATATATTGATTACATGGTTTGGTGGGAGCTTATAACATTGATGGTTTGGTACTGGGTATGTGTAGGATTATCATGGAAAAAATAGGCCCTTAAGTGGCAATAAAAAGACAAAAAATTAGAGTTAGACAACTTGATGTAAAAATTTGAATAAGTTATCTATATTATTTCAAAAAAATGTAAAAATAGAATTTGTAGCAAATTGAATTTAGTTTCTAAAATACTAGACCTTTATTTAAAATAAATAAATCTATTTGGTGAAAAATTGAAATTTCAATGTAGTGGTATTTAAATTTCAAGGTAAAAATAAGAGGTAGGTGTCTGTCCGACCACCCTAACCACAATAGAATGATAAAATTCTTTTATAATATTTTATACATAAGTAGAGGACTCATGTGCCGATGTGATGCATATTTTTTTATAATTTGTTTCCAAGTCAATAATTAATTATGAATTTTTTATTACAACTTTTAAAAAATATAAAAGCTCGTCTGTCTAACCACCTTAACTTGGTCAAAAAATTATGAAATTCATTTTTTTATTTTTTAATCCTATAGTATGCAAAGCATAGAATGTGACACATGTTTCGGATTCAAAAAATGTGATATCATTTGAAAGTTATAGATGTTTTTCAATCAGCCTATCAATCAGGACTTTATTCGTAATTCTAATAGAAAATGAATAATAATTATTTATTAAATTAAAAGTAAAGAATAATTTATATTGGTGGGAAGCTGAGAATCTCCTCTAAAAACCCTTTTCGTTTCATCAATTTTGGGTAAAAAAAATTCGTCAGCCACATGGACCATCATATGGCTTACATATCGCCACTTTTTGGCCCATCATGATCCTGCACATACCCTACTCTTGTATCTTCTTGGTTTTGGAGATACTCATTTGACTCTTCCCTTTAGGATCTCTTTTTTTTTATTTCCTTGATTGTGTTGGGTCCATAAAGGATCTTCATTTAGAGGATGGTTGTCATGTTTTCATGGAGATCTTGGTATCATGGTTTAGTGGGAGCTTGTGGTGATCACATGGATTCACTATTTGATGGCGGATGGTCTTCTTTACAAGAGATGGTTATCTTCATGTGGTTTGGATATTTTGACATATTTGTTAGCCATTGAGGAATCTTTTCTATTTGGTTGATGTTTCATGGTTTTTCATTCCTATGCTTTAGGCACTTTGGCATGGTATGATTATTTATGCAAGTTATTTTATGTTGATGTTTGATTGATTATAATTTTTTGTGGTGATGTATCTTTTTGGTTTGAGGATCATGGTTTCAATTTTCCTTTTGGGAGCTCATGTTGCAACTAATTTCTTTTATTTTTTGAGGGATTTTGGTTGATTTTCATTGAGGAGGTTTTTATCATGATGGAATGGATATATTGATTACATGGTTTGGTGGGAGCTTATAACATTGATGGTTTGGTACTGGGTATGTGTAGGATTATCATGGAAAAAATAGGCCCTTAAGTGGCAATAAAAAGACAAAAAATTAGAGTTAGACAACTTGATGTAAAAATTTGAATAAGTTATCTATATTATTTCAAAAAAATGTAAAAATAGAATTTGTAGCAAATTGAATTTAGTTTCTAAAATACTAGACCTTTATTTAAAATAAATAAATCTATTTGGTGAAAAATTGAAATTTCAATGTAGTGGTATTTAAATTTCAAGGTAAAAATAAGAGGTAGGTGTCTGTCCGACCACCCTAACCACAATAGAATGATAAAATTCTTTTATAATATTTTATACATAAGTAGAGGACTCATGTGCCGATGTGATGCATATTTTTTTATAATTTGTTTCCAAGTCAATAATTAATTATGAATTTTTTATTACAACTTTTAAAAAATATAAAAGCTCGTCTGTCTAACCACCTTAACTTGGTCAAAAAATTATGAAATTCATTTTTTTATTTTTTAATCCTATAGTATGCAAAGCATAGAATGTGACACATGTTTCGGATTCAAAAAATGTGATATCATTTGAAAGTTATAGATGTTTTTCAATCAGCCTATCAATCAGGACTTTATTCGTAATTCTAATAGAAAATGAATAATAATTATTTATTAAATTAAAAGTAAAGAATAATTTATATTGGTGGGAAGCTGAGAATCTCCTCTAAAAACCCTTTTCGTTTCATCAATTTTGGGTAAAAAAAATTCGTCAGCCACATGGACCATCATATGGCTTACATATCGCCACTTTTTGGCCCATCATGATCCTGCACATACCCTACTCTTGTATCTTCTTGGTTTTGGAGATACACATTTGACTCTTCCCTTTAGGATCTCTTTTTTTTTATTTCCTTGATTGTGTTGGGTCCATAAAGGATCTTCATTTAGAGGATGGTTGTCATGTTTTCATGGAGATCTTGGTATCATGGTTTAGTGGGAGCTTGTGGTGATCACATGGATTCACTATTTGATGGCGGATGGTCTTCTTTACAAGAGATGGTTATCTTCATGTGGTTTGGATATTTTGACATATTTGTTAGCCATTGAGGAATCTTTTCTATTTCGTTGATGTTTCATGGTTTTTCATTTGACATGCGATCCCTTTTTGATAGGATGGCTATTTTATTATGTCATAATGGACTCTTGATTACTATTTTAGATTTTTGGAATGATACATATGCACTATATGTTTATTAGAGAGAATGGTATTATTTTAAGCATGTGCGCTATCATGATGAGTTCCTAATACTATGGTTCATATTTTACATTGATCTTGGTTGGTTCTCTTGGTATTGAGTACATTGATCATTTTCTTGGGAGCTTCATGATTGTAATATGTTGCATTTGGATTTTGGCATAGATTTATTGCTTATTGGTACTCATGGATACTTGGAAACATAAGTGAGGCTTCAAGATCTCCTACAATTAGAGACATTTGTTGAGATGATTACTCAATGATGAGCTATCAACTCAAAATTCAAGGAGCCTACACCTTTTTTGGACATGAGTTCAACATGGAACTATGAGGATATTTTTCTTAGATGAGTCATGATGACCTGGATATCTTGGAGGAGAATTCCCATTCTCCACTCTTGGTGTACTCAATAGTTTATCAATAGATGACTTACTAATCTACCTAGAGGGGGTTGAATCAATAGATGACTTAAAAATTAGCCTTTGTAGCTCTTACTAGTTAATTATTTTTTAATCTGATTTAAGTAAATCAACACACTCACTCATGGAGACAAAAGTATACACATATCACATGATATATGTGGAAAAACCAAGATGGGAAAAACCACAGTGAGAAGTGATGCTAGGAGATACTATCCTAATCCAACCTTAATTAGAAACCATGTTACAAATTTTAAGGGCACCAACCCTAGGGAGACACCAATCCCCTTGTGTTTAGGGAACCTACCCCAAGGAAGCATCCACTCCCTTATCTGAGCACCTACCCATATATCCAAAGGAACACACCAATAATATTTACAACAAGAGTTATTACAATTTTTTCAATAGAACATAGTTCAATATTACTTGACGTGTAACTTCTCACATTCAACTTCTTTGGTTTCTACTTCAATTTGTGCTACTTACCTCACTTTTATCTCTTGTAAGTGAACCTATATAAAAAAATTTAATGTTTGTTTGGATTCCTCTATTTCTTATCGTTGTTGTTGCACTCTTCCCTTTTTCTTTTAGTACATTCTTTATTTGTCTCAAAAGTCTTCTCAATACATTGCATAGCCTTGCTACACTTTCTCTAGGAGTGCATTCTCTATCTGCCTTCAAGAATTAAGAAAATTTCATGTTTTCCTTCCTGCTTCTTTAATCCAAGGTTTTCTCTATCCATCTCAAAAGACACATATTTCTTAGATGCAACACACCTTCACTTCTTCTTTTTGTAGCATTATTCTCTCACACATTGTTTCCTTCTTCTTCCTCCTTTTATCCATCACCGACTTTTAGTTGGAATTTGAGATTTGTATGCCATGTATTTCCTCTATTAGGATTCAATATTTATCTTCTTCTATAATCTTATTAGAACATCAAGTCATGCATCCACTTATCAAAAATTAGAGATTTTTCTATTCCTCGCATACTGAATAGTTAATATTTTTAGTATCATTTAATTCATATTCTCTACAACAAATATTAATCAAATTTTCCACCACATATATATCTATATTAGTGATATAATAATCTAATCATTATTTATATTGGTACCTATAGTAGTTGGATAAATTGAATTCGCTCCCTCAGTCAGTTTACAGTCGAAATCCTAGTTCACACTATCGCAACCATTAAGGATTCTTAGTTTGAACATGATTCATTGATTTGGTGTTTTTTCGCACCATGAACCATCGATAATCATTTACCATTTATCCTTTTAAAACACGACCGTTGGATAATTATTTGCTTTGAAGATCATCATTGATTTTACCATATGTAGATTGGCAAGCATGAGTCCCTAAAGACATGCATCACCTATTTGTATATCTATGGGTTAGAAACGGTCCCATCAAATCTTCAATAAACTATTAGATTATCATCATCTATCATCTTGACATATTCACACAATTCACAATGAATATGTGAATTTGTATACTAATCAATTATCCACTACCACCCGCCTTCATGTCATGAATCACCCTTGACAACTATCTATCAATCCAGTCCCACAATGTACGTTGTTATGCTATTCTAGGGAACCTAGACAAGAATATACTATATTCTCAACTGACTTTCAAAAAAATCATTAGATCTTCAATCCTCAACCACTGCCATAGATCTTACCGAGGATAAATATTTGTCAAGCCAGTAGGCACAAGAAGAGGGGGTTGATTTTCCCAATGAAATTAAGGAGTTAATTTGTCGCTTAAACAACTTGCAACCACTAATAGACACTCATCATTGGAATATGAAGTTTTCTTCAACAACATGATTGAATATTTGAGTTTATCCCATCATCCAAACATCACAAATCACCCAAGCAAGACATCACATAGACATTCCCTTTTGACATCAATGACAACAATATGTCGACACTTTATATATATATTTTTCTAGTTCTTGAGGGTTCATTTGAGGGATGTTGGCATGTTTCTCTCCTTATGCATTGTGACATTATTTATTAATATTTATTTTACAAGAATTTTTGGGCTTATTCCCTTTGTTTCAAAATATACTTTGTTTGATCTTCTTTTGGTTTGAGATGCATATCTCTTGGTTATCGATAGATGTGGAAAATTCTATTTTCTTTGGGTTTTATGGATGAGATCAGACATATCACAATTTAGTATTTAAAGGTGTGTGTAGAAGGACATGCTACAAGTTTTGATTTGTTGATTCTCTCTTTGGTCTTGTTCTTCTTCCTAGATGTTTGTATTCACATGACATTGGATTTGAGATCTTGTGTAGAGATATGGTGATCACTATGTTTGTGGTCATTTATTGCTCATTGTTTTTGATGATGACAAGGATGTTCATTTATCCATTTCCTTCCTTGAGTGTGTAGAACATGGGATAGCTATGGAAGCTAGTGGTAATAGTTGTATTGCAACATATTTTTTTATAGGATTGGCATATTTTTGTGGATATTCCTTGGTACTACTTAATTATGATTATAACTTATATGTGATTCTATTGGCAGATCTTGGGATTCCTTGATTATTTTCATATTTGACATTATTTATATAGTGGCATTTCCTAGATGTGTATATTCATTATATGACAATTTTTCCACTTAGATCTTATGAATTAATGTTGATGGCATGAGGTTCATTTTTTATAAATTGTATACCTATGAGGTATGGATAGTTGGATGTGTTCATATTTTATATGAGTGCTATTTCATCTATGGTGAATATATCTTGAAAACTATGGATAAATACTTGTTACCTTTCGATTGAGTATTTATGTATCAAGATATCAATTCGATACAATAATTATTCTTCGTTGTGACATTTAGTGTGGAATCTCTTTGGATGGATTCTTATCTTTGTGCATTAGCATGATGGAGGATGAGAGCATTCATTCTTGAGATGGTGGTCACCTTGATTCTTATTGTAGGTACATTGATGGATCACATGGAGCACTTTGATTTCTTGATGGTATATATGACTATAGATATTGTTCCCTTGTTCATGTTTGAGTTTACTTGTTTACCCATTATTCAATGTTTACAACAAGTGGGAGAATGTTAGGAAAACATGTGTTTTCCAGCTTGCATAATGTTATAATGTAATATTTTAGTATTATGTGGTAAACCTAAGGGGTCTAGGGATGTGTGCATCATATGGGTTAGCACTCTTAAGGACACTTTATGTGTTGTATGTAACATTGCGATTAAATATTTATTGTGGGATTGCACATTGGAAAAATATTTAATATTGGGAAAACTTAGTACCAAATAGTAAATGTGGGGTTAATGGTTTTATGTGATACCACCAAGTGGTGGCTTGTGAGCTTGTTTCTATAAAATAAAGTACATGGGTAGTTGTCTAAAGTTGGCTTTTTGGCTAGTTGAGAGAATCTCTTGATAGTATTTGTGAGGGTTGAAGCATGTCATGGGATGTGTGGCTACATGCTTGGTCACATGGAGTGTTTGAGAAGGGCTTGGTGTTTCAAGGGTATTTATGGAGAACTCTAAATATGTACTGTAATGAGTGACATATGCTTTTGGAGGTTGTGGTTTTTCCTCTTGATGGTTTTCATAGGGTATATTTTGTGTCATCATTTTTGGTATGTTGACTATTCTTTTGTATATGGATTTTAAATACTTGTTTGCATAGATTTTCCTATTTGAGTTATTTGGAAATGATTTTGGGTGGATGCATATTTACTTTCACTAAGATCCTAAGAAACAAGTAAAGAAAAAAACCTTGTAGGTGGATGCCCCATGCTAGCCAAAAATTCAACTAATGAAGAAGCATGAATTATAGGAAAATATTATTTTCCCCACCAAACGCTCTAGATATCTTAGGAAAAAGGACACCAAAAAAGGAGATATGGAGAATTTCCCTCACTACTACAACACAAAACATATTTGGATGAACTAGAAAATCCTCTCTTTAAAATATTATCCCAATTGAGGCATTTATTCTAACTTAAAATTCAAATGTAAAAAATGTATTTTGGCTAGCTAATTTTTTTCCAAATTTTCCTCCACTAGAAAAAATCTCTACTTATATTATTCCTCCACTCAAGATACTGATAATTGAGAGCTACCAAATAAGTTCCTTTGCAATCATGGCTCCGAGCAAGAACATCAAATTTCTCTAGAGAACTACAAGGTCTGATGAGAAGAATAGAAGCAAGAGTAGCTCGAGCTACAAAAGGTCCAACTCTATCCCAAATAACGAGTTCCTTCTAATGATATATTCTACATCTTCACAGTTGAGTAACAATCATAAAATCCTCAACTCTCATCATCATGTTGCCTGAAATTTTTCCCCTAACATATGAAAATGAGAGAATATTGAAAACATTAAAAAATTAAGACCCTAGTAGTCCTTCCCAGAAAGAGCTCTCTCACTCTTATTAATAATGTAAAATAAAATTTCTTTAACACTAGAAGCTCCTCTTTATATAATATAACAAACCATAGAACATTTCCCAATCAAATCTATTATGGGAATTTCTTCCAATAAAACCCATTCCAAATATTTGAAATTAAGAATTCTATCTCATAAGTGTTTAAGGTACTTACACCACTTCCAATATAATTTGATAGTGAAAGTTTGAGAATTTAATTCAGATCAACTTCACCCAAGATTTGCATTAGATTTAAGCCCAACTAACTAAACCTCAATTTTTAGATTCCAAATTTTCAACCCAAAGAATATTTTGGAAAGAAGACTAAAACCTTTAAGAAAGCTTTTGAGAATTGATAAAACCATGAATCTATAAATAAGAAGAGCTTAAAATATCTAAGCAACTCTATATTATTTATCTCATAAAGATGGTTTTTAAATGAAAATTAATTTTAAATAATTGCACTTGAAAGCTACCATCTCCTTGTAGACTTTTGAGGAAAACATGTGAAACCTTCAATCTCCTGTAAACTCTTTTCGTTTTCTCAGTTACAGGACTTTCTGGTTAAATGTTACCCGGAAAGCAACTTACGCAGGGTTACAATTTCATCAACAACAATAACAATTAATAGTAATAAGAAGGGACAAATAGTAGAAAAGAAGGTGACGCGAATCACCAGTAAATAAAGATTTTCGCTACCGCTTGATTCCATGGAAACATCCACTTCGCAGAGATATGAAAGAATTGACTAAAGTGCCTCTAATTGTCCGTCACAAAAAAAATTGTACAATACGGTGTACATGCCCTCAAAGCTCTGCAATGAATCTATACCTTAGATGTCTGGGAATTTGAGCCACTTTTCGTGAACGCCCGCTAATATAGGTTAAACGCTTATTTAGATCATTTCCTCTCTGATTTGTAGGGGAAGTCTTTCAGTGATCGTCCAATTTTAGCTTGAATCGGTAGGCTTGAATAGCTGAATATGGGTAGGCAAAACACAGCACACGCTCTTCTGATTCCCTTTCCTGCCCAGGGCCACATTAATCCCATGATGCAGCTCGCCTGGAAGCTCGTCTCTGATGGTTTCTTCATTACCTTGCTCAACACCGAGTTTAATCACAAACGCATAATACAAGCCAAAAACAAAAACAGTATCCATAATAACTGCGATCGAATCCGAATGATATCCATCCCTGATGGATTGCCACCGGATGACAAGCGCAACAACATTCCAAATCTATTGCAGGCACTGGAAAACAGCATGGCACCTTCCGTCATTGAGAGGCTTATTGAGGAGATAAACGAGAGGGAGGAAGAGCACAAGGTCACCGGTATAATAGCAGATGTGTGGACATGTTCCGGATTGAAGGCGGTGGCCGATCTCTATCAGATTCCTCTTTTTACTTTCCATACATCGCTCGTCGCCAACTGTGCCGTCCGCTACTTCGGTCCTAGGCTTGTCTCTCTTGGGATCCTTGGTCCAGATGGTAAGACATAGTCAAAGCTCTTTTGTTTTTTAATCTTTTTCTTTGTGGTTGTCGTGAGACTGGTTGTGTTTCTTGTTATTGAAGGAGCTCCCAAAGAAACCAAGAAAATAAAGTATATTCCCTCCATGCCGCCACTGCGTTCTGGAGATCTTCCATGGCTGTACAGCGGGGAGTACATGTTTAAGAGAAGCATACGCATGCGAGAAGATATAAAGCAGATCAAATGGGTCCTCACGAACTCCTTTTGTGAGCTTGAGGCTCCAGTGGTAGAAGAGTTGTCCAGAGAAGTAAGGGTGTACACAATCGGTCCTTTGATTCCTGAGGAATTTCTCGAGGGCGATAAGAGAACGACGAGCAAGGTCCTCCCAAGCTTCTGGGCAGATGATGTGGACTGTCTAGAGTGGTTAGATAAACAGCCAGCCCAATCGGTGATCTACGTATCCTTCGGCAGTCTGGCAGTGTGGAGCGAAAGACAAGTGGAAGAGTTTGCAGCAGGGTTGGAGGCCACGCAAAGACCATTTCTCTGGGTTGTTCGCTCAGATCTAATGGAGGGTAGCAAACCCACTTTTCGGCTAGGATTTCTAGAACGCGTGAGTGACAGGGGCTGCATAGTTTTGTGGGCGCCACAGTTACAGGTTTTATCGCATCCTTCTATAGCCTGCTTTGTGACGCACTGTGGATGGAACTCTGTACAGGAGAGCATCACCATGGGTGTGCCCATGCTCTGCTCGCCTTATTTCGCAGATCAGTTTCTTAACCGCACATATATTGTGGATGTATGGAAGGTTGGACTGCCTTTGGAGTCGAATAAGGATGGAATAATACAGAGGGGGGAGATTACGAAAGCCGTTGACAGATTGCTTGTGGGAGAAAGCCCAGAGATCAGACAGGAAATCACGAAATTAATGAAAACCAGTAGAGATACGGTAAAGGAAGGAGGATCCTCGTTCAACAACTACAGTATATTTCTTCACCAGATGAAGAAGCATCTGGTTGACTGACAAATCGGCAGAGATTTTTTTCTGAATACTGGTAAGAGCTTTGTTCGAGTTTGGGGTTTAGAGCACGCTGTACGGTTGAAGTGACCATTGCTTCGGCCCAAGTGTTTCAAATCTGAGGATAAGAATTACTGATGTTTGTACAATGTTTATATCACATCAAATAAAATGTATAATCATCTTTGTTTCGTAGTGTTCCACATTACGTAACAGTGATATCGTTCTTTTCGGTTGAGTTTGTCGTTTCCATCACTCGTTGCTGGCTTGCATCGCTATGAGAAGCCTCCTACGGTTACAAATATCCTATTTGTCCTTGTATGGAGTCCGTAATCTTGTTTAATATGATCTCTTTTAATGTATTTATTATAGTTGTTTTAATTCATGTATATATTAATTAATGAGTAAAGTTAAGGTAAAGATCTATTTTCATAATTTTGATTTGTCTAAATGCACGCATTCTTATACATTTGTCTCCATCTTGTCTATGTGTATCTTCTTATACAACTTTCATTTATGATTCCATATGTATTTTGATATCCATCTTTCATACAACCACAATTACTTGGCTATCAATGGTCAGTTTTACAATCACAAAGTTGATTTTATGGGGGTGGATTTAACCTTTATAAAATTAAAATTAAAATGTAGTTAATACTTGTCTCTTCTGCTAGACAGGCAAGTTGACAAAACACATTTGCATGATTTTGTTGAAAAACGGGATAAATTATTATAGTGAAAATATGCAGATAAATTCATGCATCCAAATTAACAAAGTAATAAATTATCTTGTTTATCAACATTTAGTATCAGAGTCAAGTTGGCTTGATTAGAGAAGGGGACATCATTCTTGGAGTGTTTGATTGGATTTTTTGCTATAGTGGGAGTGTGTTGTTTTTTCTTGTAGTTTCATATTCAATGTGATAAGAGATCATGGTTGGCTCATCTCGGTTGGACATTGAGAAGTTCAACGGTACTAGGTATGAGCTTTGGAAGTTAAAGATGGAGGATCTCTTGGAAGAAAGAGATCAATGGGTTGCTATTAATAAAGAGAATAAACTAGAAACTATGTCAAATGAAGACTAGATTAAGTTAGATAAAAAGGCTCACTACATTATTCGTTTGAGTTTATTTGATTATGTTCTATTAAATGTATCTAATTAGGCTACTGCATATATATTATCAAATAGAATAGGAGAGATATACCAAACTAAGATTCTCATTAACAAGTTATTTCTACAAAGAAAGTTATATTCTCTTAAAATGAATAATGGAGACTCGATTGCAGAACACTTGAATTCAATTAATCTAATCTTGAGTCAACTATAGTCAATTAATGTAAAGATAGATGAGGAGGATAAATGTATTTTATTATTATGTTCACTCCCTAAATCTTGAGATAATCTTATTATTGCAATCAATGGTTCTTTTTTAGATGATTTGAATTTGGATGCCCTCTTTGGCACTCTACTTTCATAGGGAATGAGGAGAAGGACTTCAAAGGGGTCTAAAGATGCATTGCATGTATGAGGTAGATCTAAGGAGAAAGCTAAGGACAAAAAGAAAGGTGAAAATGATAAGTCTAAGGATCATTCTAAGTTTAAGGGAAGGTCAAAATCACGTGGTAAGAGAGGATTGAGGTGTTGGAACTATGGCAAATGGGGGCATCTCAAAAAGTAATGGAAGAATAAAAAGAAAAATAATCATGATTCCTCTATAGATAAATCCTCTAATGATGAAGCTACTAATGCTTTTATTATTTCTACTAATATGACTTATGATGACTCTTAGTTAATAGATTCAAGTGCATCCTACCACATGAATCCTCACGAGGAATGGTTTTAAGCATATCTAGCTTATGATGGTGGGAAAATTTTCCTGCAAGATAACAACACATGGGAAATTGTAGGTAGAGGGGAGGTAAAATTGATCTTCAATCATGGAAGGGTTAAAAACCTTAGAGTGTATTGCACAGTCCTGGTCTAGCTAGAAATTTAATTTTTATATCTAAAATGTGATTCAGGAGTGCATGTAACTTTTGAAAAGAATGGTTGCAAGTTAATCAAAGGGAATTTGGTTTTAGCCAAGGGTAATAGGTGTGGCACCCTATTTAGACTTGACGCTTCTAATTTTTTTAACTCTATTAACGTAACTGATAACTCTGTATTATGTAAGTTATGGCACCACAGGATGGGTCATATTGGTGAAAAGGGTCTCAAGACTCTCAAAAATAAAAAGATGGTTGATGGTTTGTCAGGTTACTCTATTGATTTTGATTTTTGTGAACTACGTGTATGGAAAACAACACAAAGTTTCATTTAAATCTTGAAGTACTAGAGCTAAAAAAAAATTGGAGGTAATTCATAATGATGTCTTTGGTCCTATAGATATACCATCTATTGAAAAGTCTTGCTATTATATTTCCTTTATTAATGATTATTCTAGATATTCATGGGTTTACATTTTGAAGGAGAAATCTATTATTTTTCCTATATTTAAAGAATTTAAAACACTTGTTGAGAAACAAACAAATAAAAAAAGTTAAGGTTTTAAGAATGGATAATGGTGGTGAATTTCTATTTAGGAACTTGTTGGCACTCTCAAATTTTGCAAATTTGAGATGCCTATTTCAAAATTTTGTCTCTACACTTTTAGAGGTGCACTTGACAAGTCTACCTGATTGACCCACTTGGAGGCTTGTAATTTGAAACTTGTTGATTTTCGTCCAAAACCCATTTGTAGACATACTCAGTAGACATATGTGAGCAAGCATGTCAAATTTTAGCTTCCCACGATGAGTTTTGACAGAGTTTCAAAAAGTGAAGTTGGAGGATTTTCACACTATTCTATTGTTTGCAGATGTTCAGTTCTGCAAAATAGCTTCTTGTTTGAGCTTGGTTTTCGCAATCAATTCACTGTCATGTCAAAACAAATGTTGTTCCATATTTCCCATATCAAAATGATCTCAAGTGTCAGTTTTCAGACCCTCATGATCTGATTTGCTATTTTTAGCAGATCGAAACCAAATGCAGTTTGTTTTGTTTTGCATCTGCATTCCTGATAGCCTTTCTAAGAGGCCAAATTTGATTGTTAATAACTTTTGATCAGTGATGTTTCAAATTAATTCCTTTTGCACATGTTCTCAGGGTACCTTAATGAACTTATGTGTCTGATGGCAGTTCGCCAAGGGTTGATTTGATATTTTCATAAATTGGCAGTTGGATCAGTTTTAATTGGTGTAGGACAACTGCTATTTCAGAAAAGTCTAATTGGGCAACTTTGCCGGTTAATATCTTTCACCTCATGATTGATTTATCTGAGTTGTTTCTTGCACTATTTTCTCGGATCAAATGTCTCAATGTGTGCAAGTTATCATTGCTTCACGAGGTCATTTGACCAGTTTCCCAGATTGATTCCTGAGCCAACTGGGTCAGCTTTGCCCATTTTCCAAATGTGCTAGAAAGCAGTTTTTAAAGGCGACCCAGTTCATGTTTTCACTTCATGTGCATTCAAATAGCTGTGTCAGGTCATGTGAGGGTAAAACTCATTTGAAAAGGAAAAAAAAATTAGTCAGACCCACAGGGAGCCCAACATGCTTTGCATTGGCATTAACCTATAATGGTTTTAATGTTACAATCCCATCTAGAATATTTCCTTGAAATGGTAAATAAGTGGAAAGGTATAAATATTTTCATTGCCTCCAGGAAGTTCAAATACAATGCAAGGCCCGTCTTTGACTCTAATACATAGATTATGAATTGAGCATAATTTGAGTTTGATTTTGCTACTCAAGAGACACATTGAATGCTATCTAAAATTTTTATGACGATAGACGAAACTAACTTCATTGTGTCAATAACTATTTTCAATTGTATCTTACAAAATGGAGATATATGAAGGAACATGGCAACCACATTGAAAGGCATGATAACTCTCAAGTTACAATGTCACCATGATATACAACTATTAATATCAAATTTTGATAGGTTTGTCTCAATCAGTTTGAAGTAAGAAATCATACCAGATCAAGGGATGCCTTTACAAAGCCACTATATGCAAATTGTTTGAAGTTGCAAAGAATTAAATGGAGTGACCATTGCAGAGTATATGCACAAAATGTATTTATTTAAGGTATATTAGAAACTTTGAACTCAAATGCTACTAGAAGCTAGAGAACCATGGCTGGCTAGGAGCAGCATGAAAGCAAAGACAAGCACATGAACTATGTGAGAAAGTGCCTCAAGCAAATGTGATCTCATGGGAGCCAACACAACAACAGGTATACACAATGTATTTATTAAAGAGACTTTATAAAATTTTAAGCAATGCAACCAACAAGGTAAGGAAGCTCGTGCACAACATGAGGCAGTAAGGTGGTGAAGACCAAGACTATATGGTGTGTGGGCTTTAGGTAGGAATCTATGCAATGACTTTGGCATCCTATTGTGCTAGTAAAGGGAATGAGCAGTAGGAAGATTGAAGGCCCGTGCCTACAAGGGAAGTCACAAGGGAATGGGGAGAAATGTGTGAGAAGAAGGTGAAGGGCGCAACCACCACACCATGTATGCTGGGTACACGCATTCATCAAAACATTGAGGAATTCAATAGACAAAATGGTGGAGGCCCACGATAGGTACAAAATGCATTTGTTGATGAGGTTTTATAAGCTTTCAAGTAGAGGCGCGACCTGGAGAAGGGCACAGACATCACCAAAGCATAAGGTACAATGTTGTCTCATGGAAAACCAACGAGGAATCAAAGAGGAGGTGTGGCCTGCAATAGAATAAAGAGATTCACATCATCCCTATATACACATTATACATCTATAAAATCTTAGTTCATGTGATTTTACACTAGAAAACATATCCTTCATGCATATCACATGATAAATCTCATTCATGTACCTTTCCTGATCCAGTCTTCCTAGAGAAGACTAGTGTGATGGATAAATATATTTCACCTTCACTCACATTTGATCATGCACCTTGTCCCACGCCTAGTCATAAATTATTTGTGATTGGACATCCCATGATTACCCCAATGATATGTCTATAATAGTTTATTTTATTTACTTAAAAAATATTTTAACTTAGCTTTGAAAAAATACCTATATGTTGGTTGTGTTTTAGTTTTTTTTTATTTAAAAACACTAGTTATCCAATTACATAAATTGAAGATATAAACTTGATTATTCTACATATTCACCCTTTAATTATCATTAATTACCACATTTATCATTAATCGGTTATTATCAAATACAATTTACCATTTAATTTATCACTTAATAACCATATATAATTATTTATCACTTAATAACCATATATAGTTATTTATCACTTAATTATTAATATTTATCTAATAACATCATGTCATTATCTATTTAATTAAATATGATCTAGCTATTCATTTTCAAATCATAATTTCCATTTTTGAATCACCACTTAACTCCAATTGTTTCTTCATTCATCTCAACCATCATTGAGTAGTTAACTCACTCTCCATTTGGAAACTCAATCTTCACCAATCAATTAACTTTGCTTCACTTTAAGAAGATATTCTCTTTTCACACATTATTTTTGTTTTTAAATGATAACCTCATGTGCACATCTATCCATAATTAAATTAAATATCCATTATTAGCCTCTTTTGGTCTCAAAAGGGGCCAATTTCCACTTTATAATTAAGTTGAAATCATTGATTTTCTTGTTAACTTAGCTCATCATTCTCATGCACATATCCTAGGTCTATAAATGTAGTCTCTTGTTCATCATTTTCATATATCAATCACATCCAAGAAAGTACATTATGTCAAAATACAAAATAAATCAAGTTTAGTGTTATGTTATAGAGATCTAGCATCCACAGACCTTTACAGTGAATCAACATCATCAATTTTTTAGGTTTGTAGTGAATTTCTTAGACAAAAATTTGTTTTGGTTTCTAATTATTTATTCAATTCATTTGAGTTTTATTATTATTATTATTATTTGTTTACACTAATTAAAACATGAAGGTCATTGTGTTTCTACTACTATAATATTCTTCTCAACATTGTAACCCAATACTATACTTCTCAATATTTTTTGGATAGATGTATTTAAGATATGTATACTTTTAACATATTTTAAATTTCAAACTATGCATATAGGATTTAACTATTTAATTTAAACAACTATTACAAGGTACATAGATTGAGAGTAACATTACTAACACTAATTTGAAAAATTAAATCAAATTTATAGAAAAACTCATTGTGGATTTATACTATTTTCAAGTGAAATTAATAAAAAATGGATTATAGATAGTTTATATATATATAAAAAAGGATCGTTTACGTTTTTTATAACAATAATGTGGTTGTTATATAAGAATGAAGTATTAAGTCTTCTTTTTTCATATACTATACAACTACATACATCAAGACATTACATCCCAAAAAGTTTTTAGACTAAATAAATTGTATTAATTGTCTCAATATAGTTTATTTTTTTATGATAAAGGTCTTGGAATGCCTTGAACTCATTTTTAAATGAAGGGTTTCCATCTATAAGGTCCTCTACACTACATTGCCAAGTCATTATGTATTTAACTTCCTCTTCCATTATCTCTACTTTTTTACCCTTTTCTATTTTTTCAAAATTTTCCCTAGACATCTCCAAAACCAAGGTGACTTGTATAGAGAGATTATGAAATATGAGAGTGAGTGCAGGATCATGGGGATCTAAAAAGTGGCAATATGACAAAAAAGTGGTTGATGAAATTTTTTTATCTAAATTTGATGAAATGAAAAGGGTTTATTGAGAATATTGTCAACTTTTCAAAAATATAAGACATGACTTATTTGGAATTAAATTGATAATTATTACTACGTTTCTACATACATTCTGACTAAAGTCTTGATTGATAGGATGATTAAAAACCATCTATATTTCTTAGGTCTGATTTCACATTTTGTAAATCCAAAAGATGTGTCATATTCTATGCTTCTCATACTTTAGGATGATAAAATTAAAAAAATAATTTTATAAATTTTTGACCAAGTTATGGTGGTTAGACAAACATGTTTTAATATTTTTTTAAAATATTAATTAAAAATTCATAACTAATTATTTACTTGTCGAAAAATTACAAAAAAAAACAACATCCAAGAATTTGTCCTCTACTTGTCTTGAAAGTTTGAAAAATATATATTATTTTTTTCTTGTACTTAGGTTGGTTAGACATAAACCTCCTTTTTATTTTTTCTTGAAAATTTAATACTACTACATTGAAATTTCAAATTTTCACCAAATAAATTTATTTATTTTCAAAAAAGGAATAGTATCTTAGAAACTAAATTCATTTTTCTAAAAATTTTGTTCTTATATATTTTTCAAATAATGTTAATAACTTACTCAAATTTTTATGTCAATTTACCTAACTCTATCTTTTTGAATTTTTATTACCACTTAAGGACCTAGTTTGGACCCCATGATCTTGCACTGACCAATGAATCTTCTATTAGAATCAATAAGTACCCTTCCCCTACCTTGAAATTTCTCCTCATTTCTACTTCTCCAAATCAACCAAAGTTTTTCCGTAACAATTTCATGTGATTTTTTTATCAAACCACTATTGTTCCAATCACATAAATTATTATAGAACATTATCCATACCTCTTTATAAAATATAATAATTGAAGGTTATATGATCTATATTATTAGTCTTTTCACATAAGCATGAAATTAATAAATTAATATTCTTGTAAATATAAATAGTCACACTCAGGGAAGTTAGAAAATATAAATAGCCTAGTTTTGTAATTATAATTTCAACCACACGAATAAATATATATAAATTTAAAAGTAACATATAGAATTGATTATAAAGAGTAAGTGATATAGTGACATAATGAGCATATATTTTTATACCTAAATTTAAATTATAAAAAATAAGAGCTAACTTGATGTTATTTTAGGTAAACATAATAAGCTAATATATTTATAACGATAATAATTTTAATTATGGAAGATAGAAAACATAAATATCCTAGTTTGAAATTCTATATTTAGAGTTTAAGATTATAAATAATTATATAAAAAGTTTAAAATTTAAAATAACCATTTAGAATTGAGTATGAATTATTAATAGAGAGTTGTTTATTTCATTAACTATTGTTTATTTAGTATTAAAAAATTAAAGCTGAAATATTATTAAGAGAAAATATGGATGATATTAATCATTTAAAAATAATGAACTAAAATTTAATGTAAAATAATTTTGTACATGAATCTATCATCTCTCACATACATATGTATTAAATTTATAATTATTCACATTATAAACATTAGAAATATTTTGTAAGAGTAAAAGAAGAAAGACAAAATCATGTGATTTATTTGTTTACTATAACATTCTTTATCAATTATTGTAGTATCGTATCCAAGGTAAAGACTAATAATAATTAATATTAAGCACTATGGCATTTAAATGGTGATATAACATTAAATTGTCATGTCACCATAATATTGATAATAATGACTTGAGACACTTGTAATTTTGTATTACATTTAAATATATGAGCTAGTTGTAACAAGTCTTCTATAATCACTAATCTTTCACTTACAATAGGTTTGAGAATTAATTTATGATTGTGTTACTAGTTTAATTAAGCTATATAATTTTCTTAAATTTAATATTGAATTATATTATTAAATTTAATAATAAAATTTCATCATTAATTTAATAGTGATAGATGCATTATATATGAGAAGAAGCAACATAAATTATTTGAACTATTTTATAACTTTAGAGACCATAATATTATCTAATATTCATTTATAAGTAGTACATACAACATTATAACAAAAAAAAAAATCAATCCCACCTTAAGTGACATCTTCACTATATTCTTTTACTTATTCTATCAAAAGAGAAAATGACCAATCAATACCAATTAGAAAAAACTTCAATCATATACATGAGGAAGTGAATGTTGATTTATTCATATTAATTTTGATTCCCCTCTTTAGTCCGAGCTAATAGAATAACTAAACGAAATGACAAGCTAACTACCACATTAATGTACATGAACCGAACCCCCTCTCATAGAAAAATCCCAAACATAGAGAACTAACATCCAAAATAATATTAGTCATTGCCCCTATTATATTAGAGTCAAATATATTGTTACTACATATACCATTTCCTTAATCTCACTTGCCTATAGGAATACTATTGATTGTAGTGAAGATATATTTTTATTGAATCTATAGTAATGGTCAATGATCATGAATTATTCCACAAGTGATTTTAGTTGAATGGGTTATGATGACAACTTATTTTTGAACATATTTTTAATCTTTATATTTCAAATCCCTTGATGAAAAAATAAATAATTTTCCAAGAGTATAACATTAGTGTCCATTGTATTGATATATAATGACCCTAGAAATTGAATCCTTATATGCAAAAACCCATCCCTATATCTTTATCATTAATGCATAAGTAGATTCATGAGTAGAGAATGGCATAAGACTATCACCTTAGGAAGTCAAGGAATAAATTTTCAATGTTACAAAAAGAGTACATGTTATGGTTTGATATTAATATCTAATGAATACCAAGTCCCTAATGAAATGATAATAATTTAATATTTATTCTTGATAATGGAATAATCCACTAGGTAGTTCATTGCTTGATTAAATTCTTGATAGAAATGGTTTATGGATAGTATCAATATTTATTCCATAAGTAGACAACAAAATTTGGTTTGTCTTCCAACATTTGGATCTCCTCCTATAGATGGATTAACAAAACCAAATTTTATCCCACTTATATCTAGGAATTCTTTTCCCCATAGAATACATAAACCTATGATTGAAGAAATAGTGCATGTGCTCAAAAAAATTATTAGACCCATCTTTGATTTATTTTATATTAAAATTATCTAACCTCTTGTTATGATCTCCAAATATGCACACTGGACGAAGAGACATGAATTTAATCTTAATTTTCTATTCAATTTTAGTTTAAGGGTATGTGCAGGATCATGATGGGCCAAACAGTGGTGATATGTAAGTGATATGATGGCCCATGTGGTTGACAATTTTTTTTACCCAAAATTGATGAAATGAAAAAGGTTTTTAAAGGATATTCTCATCTTTACACCAATATAAATTATGTTTTACTTTGAATTTAATAAATAATTATTTCTCATTTTCTATTTAAATTACAACAAAAGTCTCGATTGATAGGATGATTGAAAAACATTTATAGCTTTCGAATGGTATCAAATTTTTTGAATCCAAAACATGCATCACATTCTATGTTTCACATACTATAGGATTAAAAAAAAATAATTGAATTTCATGAATTTTTGACAAAGTTAAGGTGGTTAGACGTACAAGTTTTTATATTTTTAAAAATTTAGAATAAAAAAATCATAATTAATTATTTACTTGGAAAAAAATTACAAACAAATATGCATAACATCGGGAAATGATTCCTCTACTTATATATAAAATATTAAAAAAAAATATTATCATTTTATTGTGGTTAGGGTGGTCAAACAGACACTTGCTTATTTTTTCCCTGAAATTTAAGTACTACTACATTGAAATTTCAATTTTTTACCAAATAGATTTTATTTATTTTTAAATAAACCTAATAATTTAGTAACTAAATTAAATTTTATATAGATTCTATTCTTACATATTTTTTAAATAATATAGATAAATTATTCAAATTTTTATGTCAAGTTGCCTAACTCTTTTTTTTCTGAATTTTATTGCCACTTAAGGGCCTGTTTTTTCCATAATGATCTTGCACATACCCTTAAGTAAATCCATAGACATCAAAATATATTTTAACCCTCTCCTAGAGTTGAGGTAAGAGTTAATTATTTCATCCTTATGAATGGGGCTTTTAGTCCTTTCCATCTCTTCAAAACCTCATTTCACCAAAAGTCAAAAGTCTTATTTTTCATAAAGTGATATAAAAAACTACTGTTAACCACCTCTTTGATTATATTTTTAAGTTTGATAGAAAAAATTTGACATCTAGAGCTATCTTGGAGAGTTTTTTTGCTTCTTTCATTCAATATTTATCACATTGTTATGGTAGCTCTAGAAATACATATGCATGATAAGATAGCTTGTATTTGGATGATAAACTATGATGTTAAGAGTTTCAACATATCACTTGGAATAATAATAGACCAAAATAGTTTCAAAAAAGTCAATTACAAACATCTTATCATGATTGGAAAAATAACTAGTAGATGATCCACCATTTTCACACATGATGCATCTTAATGGTCACACAAAACCAATCTTATAGAACATATATCATATATTATTTTGGATAGCTACCCAAGTAAAGGTGCCTACCTAAATGGAAAAATAACTTTCATTCCAATAAAAATAAACAATACTATAAATTATTTGTGAAAAATATTCCTTAATTTAATGTATCTATCCTTGGTTAAGTATTCTCCTAATTTGAATTAACATTATTTTATGATATCACGTACATATGAAATCAATATCATCTTGAATAAAATTTCTTTAGAGGATTGAGTTCTAAGTATTTAAAATGTCAAAGATCTATACGTTATTTACACATCCTTTTAGGAATCCCATTCTTTTCCATGCATGTCAGGTAGTTTTATACCTTATCAACCTATTTTTTGTCAAAATCTAGTTCACATATTTGTGTTTTATCAAGTATTTTAGAGCTATAAGTCAATTCCATTGGACATAATATAAATATTCAATCTATCATCCCTTATTTCTAAAGTGATGAATTTTATTATTGTAAGATTCGGCATATAAGGACTGATACCATGCAAGATTTGGATAAAAAATATATAGTCATTCAAGATCTAGAAACATATATGAAAGCACATGAGAGATCAACTATAAGATAATAATTATATTATATCAAAATATGTAAACAATACAATGATAATGGATTGATTGAATTAATAGGATTACAAAGGGAACCCCTTTGGTTATATAGGAAAACATGATGTTCATATGATTGCACAAGATTCCCATGTTTCTTAATATTATGGCTTGAGATGTAAAGTGATAACTATCCAATCTATACCCTAATTAAAATTAAGGAACTAGTGTGAATAGGACCTAGGTGATGAATTAGATAGGTAAATACCACATTCACCAACTCCCCCCTTAAGTGAAACTTATCAAGAACTCAAAATAATGAAAAGATGATTATGGGTATTCGCTACTAGGCCTTTGGGGTACCCATGTATAAATTCAATCTCTCAAAGACAAAGAAAATGAGAAAACATAGTGGGATAAAAATCCACCCTAAAAGAGAGAAACTAAAAATTTCTCTAAAATAAGATCGAGAAGGAAAAACCCCTTGTAAGGAAAAGGCCCCCCATAAGAGAGAACAAGAAGAGAGACAATGGAACCTCCACCCTCAATGTAGAGTCTCATACAATGATGGTAGATTATGAACAATGAATATTGAATATGATCCAATGACATCAAACAATGTTCTTCCCCTTAAGAGTAAAAATATGAATAATGTATGCATGTTGTATTTCTATTATTGAAAGGAATATGAGGTGAAAAATATTATTTATAATGTCTCTAAATTATTCTCAGGTGTCCCAATGTAGATGTTGAAAGTTACCACAATCACTCAGTAAAGTTTTCTAGGTCACACTAAAGAAGATGACAATCGAAAACCTAATGAAGATGGATTTAGAACATAATCTAAAGAAACTATGGCTACTTCAAATGTTGATCTAAGGCATCCACAATAATTCCAAACTGTGATAAATGATGAGAAAGATAAGGAATGTAAGAGGGTCAAAATGCTCACCCACAACATATAATGAATATGATGTAAATCCATATGAAATAAAATCAAAGAGGGGATGGATATACTCAATAGTGTCCTCCAAGTCTGCAAGATAGGACACAAAACAAACTTGTAATATATGTCAATTACTCATACCAAGTAGATATATCTAGAAGACTATTGTAGTGTCGAAAAATATCATCATACACATTTTCAAACTTAATTTGTGAATAATTAATTATAAATTGGTCTTAATGTAGCCTTGATCTAGTGTTGTGAGGTGTGTTACACATCCACATTAGGTCTTGAGCCATTTTTAGGCTAAATAAACTTAACTCTGCCTTAATTTAATGTTGTAAAGTGTATTTGTTTACACCTTCACATTAAATTTAGGAGGCTTGTAAACTAAAGTGGACATAATCTAGTGTTGTAATGTGTTGTACACATTCACTTGGGATTTTTAGCCCTTCTAAGCTAAATTGACCCAATTTTTCCTTAATTTAGTGTATTTATTTATACTTTAGCATTGAATTTTGGGCCCTCTTTCATTTATGACCTTACTATCATCATTAATAGGCCCCTAAGACTCTATATTATGCATCCCAAGGCATATTTAAATTAAAAATTGACAATATCAACAAATAAGCTTAATTTATACACTTCATGACACTCTAGCAATCAGTTTAGGCCCTATGAGACCCATTCATCTCTTTCGGTGAATGAGTCTCCTCTAGGTGGGACCCATTCACCCAGCTTGTTGAATGAGTCCCATTTGGCCTATTTTCAATATTTTAAGCGAGAAAATTTGGGTTTTAAGTTCAAATTTCATGTATGTCGGCCTTTGGGATCTAGTACATGGGATATTAGATGGATTGCCTATATAAATGAGGTCTCAAATCATTATTTCATCAAGAATTCATCATGTCAAGTCAAGCATTCAAGAGTTAAGAATTCCAAGACTTCACAAGATCATCAAGAGAGAATTCAAGGTAATTTAAAAGGCATTCAAGGGCTTAATTCTTCATCAATTCTTGGAGAGATTCAAGATCCATCATCATGTCAAGGACATCAAGCATCAAGCATTTTATTGAGCTAGTGTTGTGTTGTATCATTGAAGATCCAAGATCAAGCATTGTTCTACTCCTATTGTCAAGATCATGATCTACATCCTTCATGTCCATTTCATTTTGAGTTGAGAATTTACAAGACATCATTCATAGCATCATTGATCATGTTTCATATCCTATTTTGCATGTTTCATGTTCATATTTTATTATATCAGCATTTGGTTTAATTACCTAAAAGGAGTTTGACCAAGGAAAACCCATATTCACTAATAATCAACAAGTTTTTCTCCTCTTTACATGTTTGATTGAAAATATAGGTTTCTTGTAGCTTGAAATATCAGTGAATATTAGGTTACAAGCTTGGAGAAAGTTGATGGAGTTTTCCCCTCATTTGCAAGGTTGTCATCTTCACAAAAAGTCGCCTACATGTCTGAAATAAACAGTTTCAGACCTGAAAACAAAGTGGAAGAAAAAGAGTAGACATTAAAGACCTGATTCAAGATTTGAAATTCAAAAAAATCCTAATTGGAATCATTCACCCAGATTTGCAAATGAGTCCCAATTTAGGTCAACTTGAGGATTTTTGTAGTTTTGAATATCCCTTTTCTAGAAACATGTTCCTATGCAAAAACCTTGATCTAGGATTGATTCGCCTAGATTGGTGAATGAGTCCTAGTAGGCCTAAATTTTAGGTTATTCAAAATTTCAAGAATTCATTCAAGCTCTCTCAGATTTCCAAGTTCTTCTTTGTATTTTCCTAGTTTTTGTTATGATTTATTTTCATTTATAGTTCATTTAATGAAGTTTCTTGCATCATTGAGTTCAATCAATAGATATTGCATTTTATACAATTTTCCAAGCACTAGCTTTGTGTTGAACCCCTCATTAAATTATAATCAACCCCTAGGACAACCCTATTGTCAGATCTCTTTCTCGAGTTATTTATTGGATTGAGATCTCTAGGGCATCCTTGAATGTTAGTTGGAGAAAAGTGGTGTTCTATGTCCTAAACCATAAAGCATCAATTTTTCAACTAATAGTTTTGGTGAAGCTACTTTTAGAATACCTTATTTTTTGATTTGCAGTCCACTAAAGTCCTAGATCTTGCTTGCATTAACATTGCATTAGGGATTTCATTAGTTAATTGATATTCTAGGGTTTAGAAATCTTACATTAGTGAAAATGTGTATAGGTTGCATTTTTTCATCTCAAATAATTGAAAATCATACAAAATCTACATTTTCACTTAATTTATAGATCATACAACATAAAAAGCATAAAAGTCAATTGAAAATTTCTATTTTTTTTGAAAAAAAACATAATTGGGACTCATTCGCCCTTTTGGATGAATCAGTCTGAGTCCCAATTTAAATTGCCTTTTACAACATCAAAAAGCTCATTTCTATGCTTCCTAAATTGCTAGTAACATATACTATTTAAGTTTTGAAAGTTTTGGTAAATTCTATTTTATGCATCTAGGTCGAAAACATCAATTTAGGGTAGTCATTTTTGAAATAATTTCAATTGCAATAATCATCAAATCTTAAAATGTTTACATTTCTGCAACTTTGCATAATATGGATAAAATTACCTTTCACTCTTTCATATACCATGTTTACATTCATGAAACTTTGCATAATTTTGATAAAATTTAATTTCACTCTTGGATACACATTGTTTGCATTCTTAAAGTTTTGCATACATTGGATAAAAGTATTGTTCATCTTTGGATATACATTGATTACATTCTTCAAGCATTGCATAAAATGGTTAGAAGTGTTTTTCATTTTTGTTCAAAAAATGTTATTACCTTACATTTCTAGTCATGCTAAGAAAAAATTCATATCCCCTTCATATGAGAGTATTTAAATAATGAAAGAAAATACAACCTTGGACAATCCTAACAATCATATTCATTCTTCTCCTAATATCTCTTCTATTTGTGAAGAAGATATTTTGGTGTTAGAAGAACCAATCAATGAGAGTTTTTAAAATCCTAGTTGTTTCTCTCCTCTTACCTTTCTTAGTGGAGAAAACATTGGTGAAAAAGAGGGAACAACCATAGATAATCATGACGATCACATAATACAACAAGAGACCATTGAAACTTCAACTAGTCGGCATTCACCTCCAAACACTTTCCCCTCTTACGATATTGTTTTGGGGGATGAAATTAAATGTGAGGAGGATATGTTGCTGTTGAATGATCAAACCTTTAAGGTCTATAAGAACCCTCTCTATGATCATTCCCCTACCTATCCTATTTTGGAAGACGTTAGGGAAAAAAGGAATGAAATTATGGATAATCATGACAATCACATTTGTTCTTCTACTTGTATCTCTCATAATTGTGAAGAAGATAATTTGATGTTATAAAATATAATCGATGAAAATCATAGGAATCTTGATTTCTTCTCTTCCCCTAGAGAAATCATTATTGAATAAGGAAACACCTATGAATGGAGTTTCTATACCTACACAAACACAATATTAGATCAAAATGCAAGTAAGAAGCAACATTCCCCATGAAATTATATTGATACACCAAAACAGGAATAAAACAAAGAGAAACACAATAAAAGCAATGAAATCCTATTCTAATGAGAAAACTTTCAATCCCATGGGAGAATTGGTGCCATTTCACTACAAGATTAGATCCCAATTTCTGACGGCCTTTCGTCGGAATCTCGACGATACATTGTCAGCCAGCCGATGATTAACAAAAGTCAGTGCCGTTGCTCAAATTTCATCTACATCCCAACGGGCTGCAAAACGTAAACCTCACGACACACGCTAGTTGGAACCGCGATGCCAACTTCATCGATCGCGCGACGAACAGTGCCCAAATGACGAGAGGCATACCTTCACCAAACTGTCGGATTAACAACTTAAGCCCATTGCCATTATGACACAAATTCGACGTATTGGCAATATCGTTGAGAGATCAATATTGTTATAGCGATCAAAATTGCCTGAGAAGATATTTCAGGAGGATTGGATTTTTGTCTTAGCAATAACTTTTCATTGTCGAGATACACATCTTGTCTCATCGACGAAGCACGAGGGAAGCATATCGGAAAGACATATATTATCGAAGTAAGTTCTGGAGGTCTACCCGAGCAGCTATATGACACCGATAAGATTACATTGGCAGGAGTCGTGGAGACATAATTTAGATTGAACTAGTGACAGAAGTTCGTCGAATGAGCAACGAAATAGGCAAGTCACTACGGCGAAACTTCATCGGATAGATTGCAAATTCGTCGGACGTTTTTGTAGTTCGTCGTATATTCGATGAGAAAGTGCAATTTTTTAAAAAAAATGTATTCGTTGAAAGATCAAGACTATTACAGTGATCAAAATTGCCTGAGAAGATATATCAGGAGGACTGGTTTTTTTGTCTCAACGATAACATTTCATCAATGAGATACACATATTGTCTCACTGAGGCAAGCATATCAGCAAGACATATATCATCGAAGTAAGTTCTAAATGTCTACCCGAGTAGCTATATGACACCGATAAGCTTACTTCGGCATGAGTCTTGGTGACATAATTTAGATTGAAATAGCGACAGAATTTTGTCGAATGAGCGACGAAATAGGCAAGTCATTACGGCAAAAATTTGTCGGATACATTGCAAATTCGTTGGATGCTTTTTGAGGTTCGTCGTAAAATCGACGAGAAAGTGCACTTTTTTTTTAAAAACCTATTCATTGAAATGTAGGCATATCAGTGAAAGATGAAGACTATTACAACAATCAAAATTGCCTAAGAAGATATATCAGGAGGACTGGTTTTCTATCTCAGCGATAAATTTTCATCGATGAGATACACATATTGTCTCATCGAGGGAAGCAAATCAACAAGACATATATCATCGGAGTAAGTTCTGAAGGTCTACTCGAGTAGCTATATGACGTCGATAAGATTACATCAGCAGGAGTCTTGGCGACATAGTTTAGATTGAAATAGTGATAGAATTTCGTCGAATGAGTGACGAAATAGGCAAGTCATTACGGTGAAAGTTCATTGGATACATTGCAAATTCGTCAGACGTTTTTGTGGTTCGTCATAAATTCGATGAGAAAGTGCATTTTTTTTTAAAAACCTATTCGTTGAAAGATCAAGACTATTACAGCGATATGAGGCCTTTTTGTAGCAACAATAATGATAACTATTTTCTTGGCTATCATACAAGCCATCTCCATCAACAGAGCTTTGAAACCAAATCCACACACAACACAATGTTCATAGTGAAAATTTAGCACTTTCTTTCATCTTTGCAGATTGGTTTGATACTTCAAACGATGCATTTCTTATATTAAAAAGTGCATTACTTACCTTTTTGAGCTTCTCTTTATTTTGAGAGTAGTTTAATAATCTCTACTTAATAGGGCCAACCATGTGAAGGTGGAAGCTCATTTGGCCCTTTCCCCCCCCCCCCTCTCTCACATCACTCTCAATTCCCCATACCCGATCATATAACATTAATCATTCATTCATCCATTAATAACATATAACATTCATTCATTCATTAACATATAACATTTTTTCATTAACATATTCAGATTCATTCATTAACATATTTCATTTTTTCAGGTTTTACATATTATCAAAAATATGGCTTTCATAATATGATTACAATCAATTTTTTTTTGTTTCTTTTTTGTAGCTCTAAAAAGCTGAAGTGGAGTATCATTTTCGAAATCATTTGTCCCCCCTTGAGCTGTTTTGAGCTCTACTCATGATCTCAATGTACACCTAGTTGTGTACTCACAACCGCGTGGACACGGCTGCAAGGGGGGGTCTACTGCAATAGCAAAGAAATGTTAAATTGATATGTTTTATTATTATTCTTACACATATTTCATTAATTAAAAGAACATCAGAGTGGTGCTCTTTACCTGATTGGGCCACATCATGTTCCTGATATTGTCTTAAAGCCTCATGCTCAACATGTTGAACACCCTCTAAATCCTGATCTGGAGTTGAAACACGAAAGATTACATTAATTAATACACCAATTGCAATTAAAAATGTTTGAAAGAACATTAGAGTGGTCTTGCTTACCTGATGGAGCCACATCATGTTCCTGATCTTGTCTAGCCTGATCATGCTCAACATGCTCTAAAGTTGAAACATGAAAGGTTACATTCATTAATACACTAAATGCAATTAAAGATGTTTAATTGTATTAATCCATATTGCATTTTGTATAGCACATGAATACATCTAGTATCGAGATGCACACCATGTCCTTCATCGGCATGTTGCGCTCCACCCTCACCAGGTTGCATTCCAATGTCATGTGCAGGATTATCATTGCTTATCTGTGTAAAACAAATATGCACATTATTATGGTGGAAATTAATATTGAACAGATTGCACAAGTATTCAATTTGAAATAAAATTTATTGAGTTTATTTACCTGCATGTTGGATGTAGTGGAAGATTGTGTTTGCCCAGTCAAGACTCTTAGCTATTTAGTCAAGGCTCCATAGCCTTGGTCGAAGGCAATCTTTAGGTCCTCTTGTGTGGGAACTCTATTGAAATCAAAGCCCTGCATTTTTGCATGCGATCATGAATTTTGCTTCTATGATGTGATAAAACCAAAATTGTTTGCAATTTATTATTTGGATGCAATATTTCATTTATTGATACATACAAATCATGCGGCTACTTTCATATAACCACCAGAGCCAAGTTTGTGTTGCCCGTGTTTTTCTAGTCTTTCCTTTGTTGCTTTCGATGTGTTGGGTAGCCTATGAAAAATTTGAAATATGTTAGATTATGTAAAAAGAAAGATTAATCAGTATATAATTAAATTGTTGATAGTATTACATACCTTCCTTCGCCCGGTAGTATCTTTCCTTTCTTATTTTCAACCTTCTCCTTTCCATCCGACACCAAGTCCTTCCACTCCCTTTCTGGAATCATGGGGGGATGCTCGTACTTTCTGTTCTTCTCTAAATGTGACCTATATTGGTCCCTGACATACTTTAGATAGGTACTAGCTTTCTTAAGGACCTTGGTTCGGTTGAATGTTTTATCACCAAACAACACAACTAAACGGTTAATGAGATCATCTTTGAAGTCTTGATTTTGGGCATTCCACCATGTACGTATGGTGGGCCCGAAGAGCTCCAATGAAATATCACTTAGATGTTTATAAAAAACATCATTTCCTGCAATTATAATGTAGGCAAATATTGCCATTTTGTAAATCAATATAATAGGGCACTATCCCCACTATTAGCAGTTAAAAAAAATAAAAAAATAATTAAAACATTTTAAAGTACCTGGGACCTTCTCTATCTTTATGGGAAGGAAATCCTCGGTCACCACAAATGTGACCGATGTTCCTGTACTAGTAATATGGGAAAATCCAGGAAATGCTTCTAAAACATCACTAGTAGTAGTGGCCTCTACATCCATAGGTACTGACACATGTAGTGGCATGTGTTCGCTACCAGAGGGTGGACTACCGAATGCCCGCATGGTATGTGTTGCCAACATTTCAGATGACAATATAGACACAGATGATGGGGTCAGATGATGTGTTGTATGCACAGGAAGATCAAGATTGACACTTGTACCATCCCCTACTTCCTGAGAAACACTTGTAGTACCTTGATCACGGCCAACAACATGATCATGAGGATGCAAATAATCCTATAAAAACAACACATATTTTAGTTCATGACATAAAAGAGTACAAAATATAAAACCATGAATGAACTTATGTTATAATTAAAGATCTCATGACAGCTTACTTCCAAGTTCTATTCTCTCTCAACTAATATTTTAACCCTTTCTCTTATCTCATCTGTTTGAGGCACTATGAATACCAACTGAAGGATTTCTTGATTGCATTTTTTTTGGGCCTTCCTCATCATATCCATAGGGTTTGTGGAAAATGTGATGTCATCATCACATAATAGTGGCTGCACCTCCATATGGATGCTCTCCTATATTGTTGGTGCCTTTCCCCGATCAGCCAACTGCAACAAGAATATTAAAAACATTATCAAAATTAACCCAATAAACTCATGAAGAAACATAATAATAAAACATTTTGCTCATATCTAATTTGTACAATTATAATGACGTAAACCTTTCAGATAGAAGCGCCTGAAGATGGATCGCGATCTATGCTCTGGGTCGGAGCCTTCCTCATATGATCAATGTCTCGCTGTGACAAAAATTAAATATAAAAAACATTACCGAAATGAAACCAATAGACGTACAAAAAGAAACATAATAATAAAATGGTATATTGGAGTCATTAATTGGAGGTTGGGTAAAATGGTATATATATAGTACATACCACCACCATAGTAATTGTGTTTGCATCTAAGCAATTCAAATTGTAATCTATTAGCAACTCTTCCCCTGCAGTTATTGATTTTATCACACATACGAATGCACTGTTTCCCTCTCGCGCCTCGAATATATAATTGGGTTGCTTATTTGTTGACCCAGGTAGTGTACTATTTATAAACCCTACAATATTCCTTGATGCTTTTGGCCTCCCGTCAATGTACCTAGCCACTCCTTTATTTTGATTCTTATCTTTTAGTTGTATATAATTTGCTAATAGTGCATACCTATGCATACTTCGTGTATATTGAACCAGCTGCATCCAATCTTTGTAACTGTAATAGGGTCCAACATACTCCATCAACTCAGTAACTTTTTCATAACAAAATTTTATGTCATCCATGCAAAATAGGCCCAAACCATGTAATGACGATGGTGCTATGTGATATATCCTCTCGTTGACATAAAGATCAGTGTTTATTGGAGGAAGTTCCTTGGGTACCCATTGTTTCCATAGATGTTTGTACCTCAAGGGCACCTTGATGTCACCTATGCTCTCATCATCATAAGAACATGACCCCCCTTCAGCAAGAAAAAATTCCATGCATTTATGGAATTTTCTTCTAATCTTTTGATCTCTAGTTGATCTCCCTCTTTTAGATGTACTACATGTCTCGCTTTCCTCTTCTCTTCCTGAATTTACCTCGCTTGAGGAAGACAAATCTCACAAATACCTATTTTGTGGTGCCTACACTCATAAGGATGTTGGATGAAGTTCTTTCATGGTGATGTGATCCGAAGGTGACATTATGATTAATTTATCATTTCATCGCTAGAAATTGACAGGTTATAAGGTAATCAAGTCTTGATAGATTACAAGTTATTGTTACTACCGTCCAAATGTGTCCATCACAAATCAAATCTACTTAATGTCTTTGTGCAGCATCTTTGCAAGCATAAATTAACTTCAAATGATAGTTTGGAGTTAGTTCTTTCTTCTTTCAGTAAGTATTGTAGCTCATTTTTGGAGCTTTCAAGAAAAAGATAGCATTGTAACTCATTTTCACATATTTGTACTCAGCTATATTTTTACCTTTCAATCAATAAAAGCAAGCTATTTTTCCTTCTCAATACTGGATATTGTGTAATAACATGAAATTATTGATATTTCCTTGTGATGATAATGTTTATCCTTGGTTCTAGTCTAGTTTCTCATAGCCTTTATACAAAAGTGCATGTTTGTGCTGGTCATAGTTTGTGTTCTACTAGTTCTATGTAGGATTCAATTGTGAAGTCAAACATTCAAGCCTCTAGGAAGGTCATTTGTTGTTCCACTTGAGTTTTTCCATAAACTTCAAAGCCTATCTATGAAATACTTATGCAAAACATGTCAAAACTGAGTTATGTATATTGCAGGACAACCATAAAAAAGGTAGAAAGGTTTGAAGAATGCAGTCATGATAATATTATATCAACCTTATTGGGTTCTTTGAAAGAAGAAGAAAACCATGAAGTTCCAAATCAATTTCTTGTACCACAAGAGCACCATAAGAGTAAGATGAAGGATATGATCACACCAAAAGAGGAAAAAGGAAAAACCAATCTAAAGCTTTCAAGGGGATGTCCTATCAGACATCTAACTAGGATGGAAACTAGCAATGCATCACATGTCATTATTGCACCCAAGCATGAGGACTCTATCCTACTATCCTATCCATTTTAAGATAACATGAATGGTAAGTGGATTTTTGGATTTGTTTTCTCCATTTATGAGGCATTGCAATAGTTGGTTAAACATCTATCATTTCTTCATTTCCTCTTTGATGCTCACAAACATATGGAGCATTACAAGTTGCAAAGAAAGGGTAGCTACTTTCATGAACTAGTTAATGGTTTTATTTAGGTATTCCTTTCCTCAGTTAGTCTAGGTTAGGATAGTTTTTGTTTTAAGTGAATAAGTTTTGTTTGCACAGTTAGTTTGTTTTGAGTCATTTGGTAGGTTGAATAAGGTTGGTAGGTGTTATGTGGTGGAGCTTTTATTTTCCTTCCCTTTGGGGTGGTTTTATCTTCATTATTTTTCTACTGGTCTAGTATTTGGGGGTTTTTTCTTTCTGATCATTGACTTGCTATCAGCAGTACTCAGTCACTTAAGTCATGCTTTATCCCTTTTGGTCATCACTTCACCGGCCCCTTTTACCTATCCTTTCAGTTTTGCATTTTGACTTATGCGTCCCTGTGGTTTTTGGCCTATTAACCTCTATAACATAGCCTTTGAATTATTTTTTGACCCCGTGGATTATTTCCCTGTTTGCCTAGTGGTCCCCTTTCTTTAAAGTAACTATTTCCCATGTGCAGATTTGTATTAGCCAATGGATGCAGGAACTATGATCTTGATCATTCATTGCACACCTCGCAAGGTTTGTGCTTGTGTCACAAAAAATGCTGCGAGGCTTGCAAGATGCTGCCACCTATTGTGTAGCTTGGTGGGGCCAGTTTTTGAGTGCTGACTGATGGATGGGTGATGATGCTGATAGCTATGTACTATCTGATGCATCTGGCTCATCCCTCACTAACCTCGCGCAATTAAAACTTCAGTTTCAATAATGTTGCGAGGTACATGATGTGTTGACATGTGGGCACTGGTGTTATTGATTAACGAATGAGGTGGGACCCGTTCCATGACGATGTGGTACCTAATGGGAATATTCTTGCTCGCTTGTTGACTAGAAGGAGGATGTGTCATTTTCAAACTGCTATTGACCAAATCTGGACCGTCCATCTAGCCAACTCTATCTTTGATCAATAGTGTGTTTTCAAACAAACTGGTGTTGTACTATAGCCGTTCTATCTCACGCAAGTGAATAGTGATGGTCAAGTTTGACTCGGCCTACGTAATTAAATGCTAAATAACCAGTGGATTGCTATTTCAGTGTTGCATTCTGGTTTATAAGAATTCCTCGGTGTTTAGAAAAGTGGCTATTATCTCAGTTCTCCATTATCGCGACAGTTGACGCTCTGCAAAATAAACAGTAAGTGATACGAACGCCTTCTTTTGTAATTTCAGAATATATTAGCATTGCCTATTGAATAATTGGCGATTGTTTCCTTTTCGATTCCTGGTGAATTGTTAAGCGAATTGGCTATTAGAGCTTATATAGGTTATTGCTAGTGATTTGTGTGCATATAAAAAAGTTTTCTGTAATGGCAGTCAAGAATAGGGTGTAATTGTTTGTTTTTCTTTAAGAAAACCCTATTTCAAATCCCCTTTTGTTTAAAATATATGGCATCCAAGGCACAAACTATTGGTCCCGAGGCTACGCCTAGGGGTTACTCACAAGATATTATTGATCTGTTGAAACCTTCTACGAGCAAGAAGGAAGAAGGAAGGATATTGTTCTATGGACCCATGATTCATGAAGGTTTAATGGACAAATAGTGTACAATCCATGATGCTGAATTTTCGTACATTGGTTGGCAGCTCTTTTCCAATTGGTTTGGAAATAGAAATTTGCCTATTCCTTTGTGTAATCTATGGAGACTGGACTTGGGTAAGCTAGTGGTACCGAATGTCTATGTAGATGTAGACTTATTAAAATATAATGCTGCAAGGTATGATCCTATGACTCGAATTGTCAGAACACATCTTGGAAAGCCTATGATTAAAGTAACTAGAGAGGAAATTGTAGAGATTTTTGGCTTACATGAATGGAGCCAGGATATGATTCCCATCAAATTGGAGGTCTTCAGGGAAGAATATAGAAACACTAAGGGTTTGATAAGGACATCCCTTTTGATACCCCATTTGGCTATGTCGGGAAGAGGGAAGAATCAGAAAAAGGTTGTTATTGGCAAGAATGAGCCTGAACCTTTCCTGGTAGACTACTTTGCCCCTCATTTCAAGAAGACCATCTGTGCACTATGTCAAGTTTTGGGGATTGACCTGAAGAAGACTATGCCTATAGAGATAATGTATAGGGTTGTCAACCTCCAACACCCTTGTTATAATGTGGTATATGACTTTGCCACTTACCTTGTAGAGAACATAGATTCTGGCTTAGCAGCTTTGAAACTGGGAAAGAATTGGGTAAAATTCAGATGGTTTTCACTGTTGATTCATATGTTTTTATATAGGGGTCAGAAGGTATTTCAAAAAGATATGAAGTTGAGGAAGATGGAAGGAGATATTGAAATGCCTGTCCAATATTGGACTAGGGTCTTAGACAAAAATGATCATAAGTTTGATTATGTCACCTTTCATAATATTTTTGGATCTAAGTTAAGGAAGGCTTTAGTTGTTGATCCACCGAGGATTCCAAAAGAAATTCATGACTTTCTAAGACCTATGGAGAGGAGGCCTAACCTGAATCTAACCCACAATTGGGGTGATATTATCCCTAATCACAATACTACAATCTTCAGGGTCTTTGGCACCAATGCCATCCCATCTGTCCTACCTAAAGAAGTTCCTCTCAGACTTGGTTTTGTAGAGATTATGAGGCAATTGGGAGCATCTCAAGATTTCCATTTGCCTGCTGAACACAAGAAAGGATCCTTTTTCCTTGAATATATAGCTTTTGCAGATTTTGTTATGATAAAGGGAGGGTGGAGAAATTTACACTTGTTACTCAAGCCATATAGATTGAATACTGTACGCCCTAGGAATTATGATCCTGAGGGTTTTATCTCCCAAATGAAGGCTAGACATCAGACTGGAACCTTTGTTCACAATTTCTACTATCCTGAAGATATCATTAAGAATATTTTTTATGAGGACTTACAGGATGAGAGAAAGGCAATGTACATTGCCTATTCAAAAATGGTAAGAAGTAAACAAGAGAAAATACCTGGTTTTGATCCTATACCTGATGCTAAAGATGAGCTCAGCAGGGCAATCTATGTTCTTGATAATATCGAGAGCATAGTAGGAGTCTTGAAGGAGGAAAGGATTGTAGAAGGAAAGGGAAAGTCACATGTTACTAAGCAACACCCTGAGATAAGAATCAAAGAAAGGCCTACCTACCAGCCTCAAGGGAAAATAAAAGTGTTTTCAAGAAGGAAGAGAAATAGGATAGAGGAAGTTACGATGAGTAGTGCATCATCTGTCCTAAGGAAATCAGTATCTAGTATTATTGATCTAGATTCACCTTCGAAGAGTTCATAACATATTAGCACATCATCCCCAAAGAGGCCTAGAACTGATAGTATGGGGGATGTTGGCTAGAAAGGTAATGATGAGGAGGATATTATTGTAACTCTGGATGAAATAAATCTGGAAATGCCACTAGATCCGACTGATATTGCAACGAGCTCAGGAGCCATCACCCTAAGATTGGGGAAGGATGAGATTAAAGGAATTACAAATAGTGATGAATTGAGAATGGAAGCCTGTAAAGAATTCATGATGGATGACTCTTTTATCCATACTTGTGCTTTTGAAGATTTTGTATGGAGAGCTCATCTCTCATCTTATACTAAGCAGGTAGCACATGAGAGAAGTTTGCACCCAGAGCTTCCAAAGCAAGTAATTCAATCAAAGGTCAGAGTACAATTGAAGGAGAGGTTTAAGGAAATCACACCGAAACAAGGTAGAACATTGGTTCGAAAGTGTGGGATATTGCTACTCCCTGAATGGGATATTGTTGATGCTGTAGTATTTGATATAGTAAGAAGGGAAAATAAACCGCTTCTTGCAATAGATGAGGAGGTGGCATTAGCACTTAAAGGATCAGCTTTCAGTGAAGAATGAGATTCTATGGCAATATGGTCACTATCTATAGGGTCTCAAAAACCTATTGTCGCTAAAACATCCGATTTTAGTGGTTATTTGATTGTGAAGAGAGTTGTTGATACCCCTGCCTTGGAGGCTATTGACATGGTTGTGAATCTTGCCAAATTTACTAGGGCAACCATGGAGGATTTAACTAAAAATTGAGATACTTTGAGGAACCAGTATAATGACATTATTATTGAGTATAATAAGAGTTAGCAGAGGGTGGTGGAATTGGAAATAGAAATGGCCTTATTAAGGCAACAAATGGAAATTTTGAGATCCCAAAAGCAGGTTAGCTATAGCCAAATTATTGCTGACCTGCCAATTGATCAACCCCAACCTCCTGCAAAGGTTCAAACTTGGGCTATGGTCCCATATAATATGGGACATGTGCCTATTGCGGTTGAGAAGGCCAGTACCTCGAGTGAAGATCCTTCTAGGGAAAAGTTACTCCTACAGATTGAAGAATATAAGGAGATGGTAAATCAAATCCGGGATGCAACAGGAAGGAATAATTCAGAAATTGTTGATACTGTGTTAAGGCATCTACATAAATAGGTCCAGAGTAAGCTGAATGGTGTTCATGCAAATTATGCCTTGATGCTGCAAGCACTTGAATTATTTTCCAAGGGACGGAGAATTGGCTATCCCTTTGCTAAATGGGGCCCTAGAATGGAAAAATTGAAATTTATGGCAGTTGGAGCAAAGAAGCATGGGAAGAAGTATCCTATAGTCATGACAACATATCAATTTGTTAAGACTATTGTTGAGCAAAAATTTTAGGGGTATGCTCCTCCTATGGAATCCAAAATCAAAACACTGAAGGATATTTATGATGGAAAAGATTTGACTCCACTACCTCATATTTGGCATAGTCAGGATAGTGCCAAGCCTTTGCAGGCATGGAAGGAGCAAACGAATAATATAATGACCGCCCAAACTCACGAGATATGCAAAAATGCTGATATTCGCATGTTGGAGAACACTTTAGAGAATTTATCACTTGTCATTAGTTTCCTAGAGGATTTTGACAAGAATGCCACGTCATTAATGATAAAGTATGTACCTTATCAAAAAATGGTGGACCGGGTGGTGGATTTCAATTGGCCGTCGGAGGAAGATTTTGAGTCATGGAAAAAGATGTTTATTGATGAACTTGAATTATAAATAATGGGGATGAGAGCTGCAATTTGGTCATGTAAAATATAGGTCTGGCCTATGGTATTATATTTTGAAATGCATTCTCTTCCTAGATTTAGGTACAAATTGTGCAAATAAAATCAGCACATGCAACGGTTAAAAGATGCTTTGGTGTCAAGGAATCAATACTTGGAACCACGCTTTCCTTTCATCCATAGCAAATTAATCATCATTTTGTTTTAAGCTTTTCTTCTCTTACCAAGCAAATGATGTAAAGATAACTAATTAGGAATTAGCAGTCCAGTAAAAAATGGACATGTGTATCCTGCAGCCTAAAACTTTTTTTGCTCCCTTTTTTTTATAAAAGGTAATTTTGGGCTGAGGAATAGGTCTGTTGAAATTACTTAAGATACGTAAGAGAAGAATCAAGTAGAGAGAGAGAAAAGAATATGTCCAGTTTTTTGAAGCTTTGAGTCTGTTTGGGAACTTAGTAAATCATGGGGTTTTGGAGCATACTTATGCAAATCTTGTGATTGTTTTGAGTCTATTTTCTATCCTATTGTAATAATTTGCATGAATTTTTAATGAAAAGTCTATCAAAGATGATGTTCGTTAAATTTCATTTGTCATTTCCTATGGATTATTTTCGATTATAGCTCTGGTTCAATGGACCTATTAAATGCTTCAGTTGTTCAATAAGTTCATGGAAATTAGCACATAGGATTTGCTAAAGAGTAATAGATTCATGTATTGATGAATGGATGGTAATGCCTTACATACAGATCATAGATGCTCTAGATGAAAGTTAGCTTGTAGTTTAGTTTCCAATTTGACTTTGTGCTTTAGGATATGGCACTGGTACTCTGATTGCTTATTGTTCTTGCATTTTTTGTTATAGCTTCAGGCAATTTCACTCAAATATTTCATAAAAACACACTTAGGTGTTATTTCAATTCCTTGTTAAATAAAAGCTGAATTCTCCTGAGAAATAGCCAATTTCTTGAAGGATTATCTTGTTTAAACTTAGACTGGAATTTATCTGTTGTTTATCCACGTATGAGAAAATCATTCTCATCATGAATGACAATATATTTTAGGGATACCCTCCTAGATCTTACAGAGTCCGAAGTGTAGGAGAGATAACATTTTTGTTGCATTTTTCTCGTTAAGTTGGCACAATTCCTTCAGGACTTTTAAAATTGAGTATGGAAAGCTCATAGAAGCTTCTACAGGTTCTACTTGGGTTGTAAAAAATGCCAACATTATGCACTATTTTGGATGAGTTACAACATTATGCAAGACTGTTTCTCAAGTCTTGTCATGTTCCAAGAGTCAACACCATGCCCAATGGATAAGTTTAGGCAACTGGTGAGGATGTTTAGCAGGCAAACATATAGAAGATGTCACCAATTTTTTTACCTAATTTAGCTTCTAACTCAATCAAGTAAAGTTGGGATAGTTTTTTCAAAAATAAAGATAAAGGTACACATTCAATTCTACTAAGTTCCATTCATATACACAAAAGTATTATCAAATGAATTGCAATTCATTATGCAAATGTATACAAGAGAAAGATTGCACAAATTTTTCACAAATGTCTTTTATTGATAATTACAAATGTATGGTGTCCCACACAAGTTGTGGGAATAACTATTTCAATACAATATAAGACATAAACTATACATTTGAATAAATAGAAAGGAAAGAGCATATGGAAAGAGTAGGGATCCGTCATTGCCTAAATGATGAACCCCAAAGTTGAACTGTTGCCTAAATGATACACCCCAAAGTTGAACTAATGCATTATTGGAAAAGTATGATCAAATTCATCTATTATGAAGAATTGGTCTATGTGCCTCTAGTAATCACTATAAAAATGTGAAAGACAAAGCTATTTTATTTTTTCTGTCTTATCTTATACCATTTTACGAGAATGGGGGGCCCAATGTGCGAGAAGATCTTTGGAAACTAGGCATGAAAATTGCAGGTTAAAGAGAATGGGGGTGCTAAACTTACAGTACTCATTGTCCCTTGGTCGTCGATTTTCCCTGAGTGCCCTCAACCTAGTCCTCAACGCTAGTATTGACCTTGTTTTAGCTCCAAACTCTTCGTCGGCGTTGGTATTGACCTTGTTTTCACTCCTCCAAAGTCTTCCTTAATGCTGGTATTGACCTTTCACTTGTCCAATTTGATGAGCTACAACCTGCTTTAGTTAGGTTTCAGAGTATGTTAATTAAATTTTAAAAAATTATGGCGCCATTTAGAGTAGTGAATATAAAGCAAGCAAAGCCTATTATGGCACCATTTAGAGTAGTGAATATAAAGTAAGCCAAGCCTATTATAGTCATGAGGGAAATAATAAAACTCCTAGGATACTTTGTGAAACCATTTTCCTTGGTTAAAGGGAGGCCATAAAATATACCTTTGGATTTTTTCAATCTTCAAATATGAGGATTTGCAAGGTTCTTAGCAACATGAGTAATGGAAATGTGTGCAACAAGAATTTTTGAACACACATGGAATCTCCTTGCCAAAGAAAGGGGCTTCATAATTTAATATGATAATTTTTCTCAGCTCTAGAATCAACTTTTAAATCTTCTCCTAATAGGTCCAAAATCACATCTTCTTGTGTTTGAGAAGTCACCAGTACTGAACGTAACCGTCAAGCAACTTTTCATCAAGATTATAACATCACTGTCGATTTTGAGCACGTGCATCTCGGAGCCGCTTTAGTAACCTGTCATATAATGTACTAAAACTCAACATAAATATTAAAGCACTTTGATTAATAGTAATGTTATAATATTAATATATTATATAACAATATTATATTACATTATATGAATTATAATGATATATTTGATATATTAAGATTATATATAATCTATATATAGATTAATAGTAATTATATTAGATTATTAATATTATTGGTATATTATTAATAATATTAATATTGTATTAGATTAATAATAATTATAATATTGTTAAATGATTAATTATATTACAAATGAACGCTGCTTTCAAATTCTTAGCTTTGAATGAATGGTTGAAGCACCAATGTTGAATGTTGCAACTCTAGTAGGCATGAATAGAAGTAGAGGAGATTGTTTGGGAGAAGAATTTTTTCTAGTGCTAGGTTATGTGTTAGGTTATATAGGGTTAGGTTATATAGTGTTTGAGCCTAGCCTCAAACACTACAATTAGGGTTAGGTTATGTGTTTTCTTTAGGGTTAGGTTTGGGATTAGGTTTATGGTTATGGTTAGAGTTTAGGGTAATCCAAATCATAACCTAACCCTTTCTCTCAAAACCTTAACCTTGACCCTAACCCTCACCTTTATCCTATCTTTATAACCCTAACCACAACCAAAACTCTAACCCCAACCCTAACCCTAATTACCTAACCCTAAATATTATTTATTTTATTAATTAGTTGCATTCACTCTAATAACCCTAAACCTATCCCTAAACTTAACCCTAGCCCTATCCCTGGCCCTAATCCTAACCCCAACTCTAAGCCAAATATAAAAACAACCCTTAATCATAATTACAATAACCCTAAAACTTCATTCTAAATATAACCCTAATACTATAATCCCTAATTGTAATACTAAACCCTAACCCTAATTTCATATCTAATCCCCACCATAACCAAAAATATAAATCTAACCCTAATCCTAACATTATTTTCCTAACCCTAACCCTAAATCTAAACCTAACACTAACCTAAACACTAAATCCTAACCCTAATTAAATACCCAATCATAACCCTAAATTGTAACATCATCCTTTGAATTGGATACTACATCAAAAATTATGTGTTACAATCATTGCTTCCATTGTTGGCATTTTTACATTGGGATGCATATATTTATAAAATAAACAAAATCTTTTAATGTCTTGCCAAAATTAATATTATTAATTGTAATATCAAACTTATAAACATGTATCCAATTTAGAACATAAGTAAGAAATATATGGTAATAGTTTCTTCAAAAAAGAAAGTGATGTGGACTAGAAGGACTATAAGGACTATAATGATTTTAGAATATACACATAATGGATTTGTTGAAAAGGTTTTAGAAACTTTCAAACAAATGCAATTGGTAGATGTAAAGAAAAATTCCACAACCTGATGGAACTTCAGTAAATTGAAGCTGGGGTTAGAGGGTTTCTAAATTACTCAGGGTAACCTTCAGTATGGATCAATCAAAACCCTCTTGTTATGTTTTAATGGTGACATGTTTCCATGATGGACCGGTCACTTAAGTGAGGTTTCATCCCTCTCGAGTCGTGCTTAACTGGCCCTATTTCACTTGATCTGCCGGTCTTTTTGGCATAATGGCATAGGTATTACACCGCTAGAAATTTCAATGCGGGCCCCACTTAAATGTTCCATCTAAGGGCTGATGAGCCATCTGATCACAGAATTTGATCTTTACCGCTTCTCATAAACCTCTCAGGTTTGTCTACTGGTGTCATCAAAGTAGTGCAAGGTTCATGAGATATGGCCACATGCCGTGAATGGATGAATTGTTTTTCTTCCCAAGGTGTTCGATATGACAGGGGGTCATCTTTTCACCGGTAATAGCCATCAATAATGGGGTAATCATGATCTCTTGCACACCTCGCACGAGCAGAGTAAATATCTAGGAGAGTGTTGCGAGGTTTGCGAGGGAGTGGCATGTGTCTTTTCTTTTTGTGCCATTGGGATTATATGGGACCCATTGTGCGGTTTGGGTCTATTCTTCTGTATCTTTTTGATTGGATATTTTTTCTGAAGGTGTCGATGTGGATTGTCAACATCCATTGACTTGATGTCCACCCTCCATTTGTCAAAGTGCCTCCCGAATCGGTAGTTCATTTATAGGGAAGAAGTGTGTGAGTTGCTCGCGTGGCATGTATTACTTGGTTGTTGCTCATGTCATTAATGATACAAGTTTCTTTTCTCCTAAGGATCTCCACCTGATTTCCTCCTGTGTGCAAATAGTGCATCCTGCTGAGGTTATTCATTGTTATCTAGATCATTAACTATGCCATCCTGTTGAGGTTATTAAATGCTAAATGAATTGTATGTAATCAGCATTGCATTCTCTTGTGTCTAAGTGCAGTAAGGTTTTTCTTTTGTTTGTGGCTGCGCTCTATTTCTATCATGAGTAAATCAATTAAGCGAAGGACTGCGAGGTTGGCTTCACCAATCATGAAGAAATCCGATTCTCCCATGTCTCACAAGGCTATTATTAGGAACACTGGGAAGAGGCCAATACATTGTTCGTCCCCAATAATCATCTCGGATTCTGATGAATTTGAGACTAATTCTGATTATCGGTACTATTTGGCTTCCCTAGCCGATCTTATGGGAGTGGATGAGGAGGTTTTGGCAATTGAGCCAGAATCTACATTAGCACCAGGTCCAGTTGTTCAGGAATGTGCTCGCAAGGTTGGTAAAGAGGAGGTGGTGCCATCGCTATCGCAGGCTCGAACTCGAAGCGGTTGCTTGTATCGGGGCCGTGTTGCTTCTTCATGATTACTGGCAGTGGGCCCATTGGACGTGTCTTCTCTTCTCTTGTTGTTCTATCAAGTGGATGTGGATGTGGATATGGACGTGCGCATGCTTTGCACAAAATTTTGTTTTTCGACTTGTTATTTCATAACTGTTTTGATTCCTTTGTTCATGCATGGTATCATTATGACAAGGAATGTAAATTTGAATTTCATTTTGGTGCTGAAATTCAATCTGGTGTCACAATGTAGCCTAATGCTTATTGCTCTCCTATTCTATAAAGGATATTTCACGGCTCATTGTGAAGGGTCAAAAAAATTTTGCAATCCGACGCTTGGAAGTTATACAGTCCTCTTTATTGTTAAAGTGTTATGAACATTTTGTTTCAGGAATTCATCCTGGGGTTAGGTTTATATACAGATTAGTGTGATATGCTTTTTTAATTATTGATATCGAAAGAAATCTATAAAATTAAGATGGTTTACTCTCTTGGATGTGTGCCATGGATTATGAATAGCTTTATCAAAGATTAATCTGTTCAGTTTCAATAGTTAATTGAAAATGTGATTCATTTTATTGCTTTAACTTAAAGAGTTAATCAAATGCTTGAAAAATAAGTTACATGTTCATGGTTGTATATACTTAGGATGCTTGAAGAAGTACTATCTTAATCTGCTAAAATATCTCATGGTAGTAATGCTATATGAGATGGGTTCATCATATCAGGATTTTGTTCTGTATGACTCCATTGCCCTATGGATGAAGCACTGGATAACGTTTGTGTCATTTTATTAGTTCAAGACTGTAGGTTCTAAGCAAGGATATCTAAACACTGAACACAAAACACTTGAATACAACCTTGTCCTACTCAAGGAGGTATTATAACAAATAAGTGGGTCATTTTCGTTGCTCTTTGGTACTGGTAGTCATTCTTTGGTCTGCCAAAACCTTGAGATGATCACTATCCCTTTGAGTGTGTAGGAATTTTAATCTGTACACAGGAAGTGTTCTTACCAATCATGAGACATTCATGTGAACATGTTTAGGTTTACCCACCTTGGTCCTACAGAGCCAAAAGTGTAGGAGAAGTCAGTCCTTTACTGACTCTCATTAGTTGGCCATTAGTGGTTGTAGTTGTCCTCGATAGGGGTTGGCTACCTCTTAGATATCTGCAACCTCTACATGGATTGTATTTTAAACACCAACACAACCTTCACCAAAATCCTTATTGGTTTCCTTAATATGGGAGATTTGGAACAAGGTATAGACATCCATCAAAGCATAATATGAAGATGATTTTTTTCAAATGTTGTGGTTGTAGATGCCCTTTTAAAATTTATATAGAATGTGGAAGGATAGAAAAAGCTTGTGAACTATTTGACAAAATGTCTCAAAGAATTGTAATCTCTCAATTTATTTTAGTGTCTATTTTGTTATACCCCATGTCCCAAATTGGGTATAACACAATAGACACTAAAACAAATTGATAGATTGTTATGAGGGCAGTGATGAGACTTTTCTAATTAGAGTGTATTCCATGAGATTACAATTATTCGAGGCATTGTGTCAAATAGTTCATGAGCTTTGTCTATTCTCCCACATTTTGCATAGATTTCAAAAGGGCATCTACAACCACAAGATTTGAGAAAAATCATCTTCATATTATGTTTTCCTTATGATTGGTTGACTCTTATACTAATTTAATATGTTCAATTTATGTTTCCTACTTGATCTAACTATCCACAAATGGCAATTTAACAATGGAAATATATGATCCTACTTTGGTATAAATTGTATATGCAATATCAAGGTATGAATTAATATGTTCAATTAAGAGATGTTAAATGAAATGAATAAAACTAATGTAATGTAAATAAGGGAGACCGTTGCCTTATTAGGTAAAATGGAGTCAAATGAAAGCCTTTAATGAATGGTTTCTATCTAGTAGGTCCTCTAATTGTTTGGCATATAACTATGAGTTTACAACTGGTATAAACATGCAAGAGTGTAATTGATAAACCCTAGTTGAGGCAGAATATCAAATCTAATAATCTGATTCTTCTTAATGATCCAAATGGCATTCCTAGATTACTATAATTTATTGAAAGGATTTTTAATTCTTCTTTAAAGAATCCACTAAACCAAATCACACAAAAACAACAAATGTGTACTGATAAATAGAATATATACTTGATACTTCAATTTAAACAACCAAGAAACATCAGATTGGAGACAATCAAATAATTGCAAGAATCCAACAAACAATTGATACCAGAATGAAGCCACTAAATCAACAGTCTTTCATTATCTCCTTCAAAGTTCATACATGCAACATAGTCTCTTGAATGTCATCATTTCTAAAAATTTAATGCTTACAACAGTCTATCCTATTCTAATTCTATCTTCTACCCCTTAAATTTATCCAACAACGAATACTTATACATCAGTTTGCAAAAAGATGTGCCTTTTCAAAAAGGTTTAAAGCATAAAAGGTTTAACAAATCCACTATTAACTAATTTATCTTGAGCCACAAATGGACTACAGACATATGCTTCGTATAATCTTGGCGCTCATGAGTGTTGGCATCTCCCAACGCATCACAAATCACAATCTCCATCATTATCATTTGCTCATTTTTCTCACATGCTGCATCCAATATCACATCTTTCACAGTGGTTGTCTCCAGCATCCCTTGGAGTATTGTTTCACACTCACTTTTCCATGTAGTCACTTCCTTCATTTTCCCTTCATCATCACATAACTTGGTGAATCTATCTTCGGTAGCCTCTATCAATCCCTAGATATCCCCTTATAACTCCACATAGAAATCCCTATGCCTATTCATAATACAATTGGCATTTTCAATCTCTTCATTACTAGTAGTGTCCTCCTCCAATTCCTCAATTCTTTCCTGAATTCTGCTATCCACTCTCCTGTGTTCCTTTATTGCATCTACGTACTGTGAATGTTTTCCCTAGAGTTTATTTAACTAAGTGGTTAAAATAACCTGCCTTTTTTTTATTATTGCAGAAAATGCATCCATTCTCCCTTGAGAGTATGCAGTTGACCCTTCCCAACAGTCTTTTTTCTGTGAACTCTCACCTTGAGTGAGCATCCTTGTTGGTTCTATTACACCACCTACCAAGTCTTTCAAGTGTTCACTCTCTCTCAACATCCTCTCATTATTGGTTTCATAAAGAATTCTTCAAAATGCAAGAAATTTGAATTGGAAAACCTACTATCCCAAATAGCAGTCCATAATTGAACGGGAAATGGCCTACCTTCCTTGTTGGATTGTGAAATCCTTAGCTCCTGGGGCCATAAACCTAACTCTTGTCCAAAATACAACACTAAGTGCATCAATAGTGAGTGATTTCTGAGATGGAGAACAAAAGCACCACTCTTTATCGCCATCAAACTTGCATCCAGCTCCTTAAAAACATGTGTAGCATAGTCAAATGATCTGGAATTGTGGTACTGAATGTCTGCAAAAATCACCATGGGCACAACTGCCATATGCTTAGGTACCTCTATCCCTAATACCTGTTCCACTGAGTAGTAAGTATATTTTAGGTAAGGTTCAAAGAGGTCTACATGAAAGGATGGCCCCTCACTATCTTCCATTGGAGTAGGTTTGCCATGACACCTAATTATGTGCAGAGGTACCCTCCACCCTTTATAAATGGTGTCCATCCTTCTGAACTCACTATCGAGTTCTCCAATCACTACTTTGTCACTGCATATTCCTCCATTCTGAAAACCTCAGTAATTGCATTGTCAGATACATGTATCAATGGATTCCCTGACAAATCACATATAGCTTTATTTTTTGAATCATAGTGTCCGACCAACAATTTTACCAGTTCAACATTAATAAAAACATTAGGGCACACTAATTTCCCTAAATTGAGCCTCCATGGATTGCATACTGGCTCAAAGTGATTTCTCCTATGGTAATGGAAATTGAATAACTCATAGCCTCTAATCAGAGTCCAAACATCACCTATAAATTTGCATTTGTCGTCCAATTTGTCAACTTCCGCTTTGAGTTGTGCAGAACGCCTAGGCTTAGGTCCAGAACCAGGTAACTAGTCTATGAGGTCTTGATTTAGCTTCCTTTCAGTACCTTCTAGTTGCAGCTCAGACTTTTGCTTTTTTGCTTTTGATTGGCTTCCCTCCCCGGGTTTTCTTCCCTTTAGTTTTCCTAAACCAGTGCCTTCCATAATTCAAATTTTTACAAATTCTGAGAGGACGAGAAACTTACTGTAACTTCTTCCAAACTCAAGCTAGGTGAATGCCTTAATTGCTCTGCTGGTTCCCTTGCTCTCCTTTGCTTTGAATTCTATGAGACAATGATTTCAATCGATCATACCCTGATATGCAAAATCTCCTACGCTTCATGGCGCCATTAATGTCTTTACTGATTGAGACATGAATGTTGCAAGTTTTTTTTTCAAAATTCTCGCTGTCACATCAGGGTTCAACAATCACCTACCCGACAAGATGTCTTGCAATTTCCCCGACATCACAAGTCTCCCCAATAGTTTATTTCCTTTTGGTTTTATATCGCCATGACTTTCACTGAAACAACTGTCGCTCAGACCTAATGAATCAGGCCAATGGTTCTTTGCCTTACTCCGAAAGTACTTTGTCTCACCAAGATGTTCACTTTATCAAGTATGTCATTGAGACAAAGCAATTTGTTCTGGTGACAAAATAATACTCGATGTGATGTCTCTTAGATCTCCCCATGGTGACATGTCTCACTGATACGCCTCTTCTTTGGCAAGACAACGAGCATCGTCTTATCGATACCCTTTATCTCTGCATGCTCAATTATGTCGGTGTAACCCGAGGGGTCGGTAAGACTTTTATGAACCCTTCCCGGCATCACTTGTCTTATCGATTGAGTCCTCCTTTTGCTTTATCGGCAAGACCAATAGCGCTTCGGCCAATGTTTTTAAATCTCTCTCTGACGACCAAAGTCTCTTTGATAGACTTTACTTTTCTCCAATCGACAAAAGGTAACTTAGCTCGATATGACCTTACACCATCACGCCAATACCTTTTGTCTTGTCGATAAGTAATACAAACCTGCATTCTCTTAGTGTATAACTTTATCGGTATGACCCATTTGATGTCTCACCGATACAATAACATCGATAAGACATTTCAAACCTCTGTCCGGTTCACCTATTCAACATTCACCCATCTGCTAAGACGTCTTGCAGTTTCCCCGACATCACAAGTCTCCCGGATAGTTTCTTTCTTTCTTCTTTTTTATCACCATGACATTCACTGAAAAACTATCGCCTAGACTTAATGAATCAGGGCAACAGTTCTTCACCTTACTCCGAAAGCTTTTCGTCTCACCGAGATGCTCACTTTATTGACTTATGTCGCCATGACCAAGTATTTGTTTTGCTGAAAAAATGATACTCGCTATGATGTCTCTTAGATCTCCCTACGGTGACATGTCTCATCGATACGCTTTTTCTTCGGCGAGACCATGCGCATTGTCTTCTCAACACCCTTTATCTTCGTATGCTTAGTTCTATTGGTGTAACCTGAGGGGTCGATAAGACTTTCCAAATTCTCCCCGGCATCATTTATCTCACCGAGTGAGTCCTCCCCTTGCTTTATTGGCAAGACTAATAACACTACGGGTAGTGTTTTCAAATCTCTCTCTAATGACCAAAGTCTCTCCGATAGACTTTACGTTACTCCAATCAGCAAAACGTAATTTAGCTCGATGTGACCTTACATCGTCTCGCTAATACTTTTTGTCTTGTCGATAAGATATAGAAACCCGCATTCTCTATGTGTATAACTTAATCGGTGTGACCCTTGCTATGTCTTGCCGATACATTTAGGATATGTATATTATCATCGATGAGACCTGCATCAACTTATGATGATATTTTCATATGTAAAGATTTTAATGTTAGAAGAAATTTATGGGGTGTTATGGCACAATTTTAAATCAGATTTTGGTAAAATATGCTATGTGAGGATTTTTTTGTCTGTATTATGAATCTTTTTTCGGAGACTAATAATCATGAAAAAATAATGAATTTGTCAAAATTTGATAGTTCCAACAGCATGAAGGTTTGATGTTTCATGACAGTACTAGCATTTCAGTTATAATGATATATTTAGAGCTCATGGCTCTCCTTTGTATAAACATATCACAATTTTGAATAATATAATCAAGGGTTATGGCGTTCATCTCACTGTTATCATGGTGTGTATGATTTCCATTTTTGCTTTAATTCAAAGAGTAAATTAAAATGATTGGATGGAGTCATAGACGAATATGTTTGTAAAGGGATTTGATAAGAAGTATTGAGTTAGGATAGAAATTGACACTGTTGTAATGCAATATTGTCAGAGATCTTATATGTTATGTGTTTGAACCTGTTATGGAAATCTAAATATTTGTGAATTAATTCGACTCCCCAATAATATATGGCACTGGCTGAAATCATATGTGTTTGTAAGGTTTTGTGTCTGTTTGTCTTAGCTTAGAGCTTGCTGCCAAATTGCAAATTAAATGACTATCTTAAGTGGTGAAATTTCATTGTAATCATCTCATGCTCGAAGTAGTTGATACTATTGATGCTTTTCTGTTGTTTAAATTGATATATCAAGCATATATATATATATTCAGTTTACCGATACACTTTTTCTGTATTTGTGTGATGTGATTATTTGGTTCTTTCAAGTAAATATTAAACCCTCCTAGTCAATCATAGTAACTAAAGAGTATTAATTGTATCAATAAGAAGAATCACATAACTAGGATTGTCATTCTATCTCAACTAGAGTTTGTCAGCATTTACTTGCACATTTATACAAGTTATAAACTACATCTGTGTGCCAAACACTTTGAATTATTGCCATCATAGATTACACTTTTATAGATCTTCATTAGACTCCATACACCCAACAAGGCAGTGGTCTCACGCTTTCATCTTTTGGTTTATCCATTTTATTTTTTACATCTGTTAACTGAACATATTCTAATATAATTAAAATTAAAAACATCATAAATTTATTATGTAACCACATAAGTCAAATATAATTCTTTCAATTAATTAATATCAGATAGATAATACAAATTAATGTCATTGATCTTCTTCTTCATCCAACTCTTTGTCTGTATCATCTGATCCATATTCAACATTGTAAGGATTGGTCATATCATCATCATCGTCATTGATATTAGTTTCAATAATGTCATTATCCACACGGATATCATCTTCATGAACATTAACTCCTACATCATCATGATCTAGTTCCTCCTCTTCGACATCTTTGTCAGGCACATCATCAACTAACTGTTGATCCTGATCATCATCTACATCATCTTCTATTTCTTCAGTATCTTCTTCTTCCACCACATTATACTTTACCAGCCTTCCTCTTGGATCATGTCTAACAACATATGACCAACCCGCTTTACCTAGAACCTATGAGTAAAATACCTGCTCACATTGGCTTGGAAGAATATAGGGCTCATTTCCAGCTCGCTCAAAATACCCTATATTAACCATGGTAAATCCATTATCATGTTCAATAACAGTTCTCTCGGGATCATTTTCATTCAATCATAGCCTGTACCATAGGACGATGAACAAAACTAATTTGAAGGACTTAAAGTCACGCTCAAGTATATCATCCAAAATCCCATAGTATTGATTTTCTGAGACTTCTAAATGTATGTCGCTTCTAGATGAAACATTAGTCACCTAGAAGACTACGATTATCCTAGAATCACAAGTTTTCTTCATGTCATCCAACTTTTTGATTCGAAATTTATGACCATTGCACCACATAGCCTTGTGGTGTTTCACCTGCAATATGTCAAACATGCAAAACTTATTGCAATATCGTTAGTTGATAAACATATTTATTCTTGGCCGAATGTATGTAAAGAAAAAAAATCTCAACATATATATACATCAATATAATTGAAAATAATTAAATAATATGGGTGATTAATATATTTATACATACCTGTTTATCTCTTAAACCATATGCTAAATCAATTTCCCTTGGTGTAACATTGGAATCTCTATTACGATGAGCTTCTTTAACCAATGAAGCCACACCTTCCCATTTTAATGCATGACCAGATTGTTGACATCGTTCAATCCATACCGTCATCCAATCAAGATTGTTTGCGACGTACAAATGTAGTGCATCCCACTCTGGACCAACTGTATCAAAAAAAAATGAAATTCACAAATGATGTATAATTAGTTAATTACCATGGTATACGACCTTAATTTATAAGTATAATATACATAAAAACCAAATGTAAAATGTATTCTAATTAATCTTTGGTGCAGAAGCACACCTAGGCTAACCTCCATAGTTAGGATATTTTGGGCTTGTATCTGACATTAGTCAAGTTAGAGTAATTGTATGTTTGTTTTGGACCTTAGAAGGTCCTTGTTGTGGCTAGGTGAGTTAGTCATTAGGACTAAGGTCACCAAAGTTAGTCATTGTTAATAGTTTTTATATTGCTTAGCCTTAGTAGCTTAAGTTGGGATTTGCACCTTAAATATGTTCTAAACACATGAATGATGTTAGAAAGATGCCATGAGGCCTTTAATGGTGTTGGTTACTCAAAATATAGGAGATAGAGGTCCTAAAAGTTAGGAAGGTGGCATAATGACAGAGTTGCCAAATGTTGTTACAAAATTGTCATGACAACAATTGTCATTATGGCAAATGTTGCATGCAACTCGGTTACATAGGATCCCCTAAAGGATAGGAGTGGGGGATCGACCAACATACCCTACAAACATGGTGAATGGCATCTAATATGAAGCAGGCTCGAATTCAAGAAAGAGGAAGATTGTAATCAAGTTTTTGGAATAGAAGATAGCTCTACAATTTCTGTTTTTATGTGAACTCTGAGTGTTATTGAGTGACAGTGATACTAAGTGAATTGGATGTTTTGATTTAGTGTTAGAGTCATGTTCATGGGATAGTATTAAAATTTTTTCATTTTGCAAGTAAGTTGATTTAAGTTGTTTTAGTGTCCTAAATAGATAGGTTAAGGTTTAAGGGTTTTACTGGTTCTATCCTGACCAGCTTGTGTTTTTATGGCTCCCCCATGAAATCTAGTCACAGAATTTTCCTGAGGGTAGATGGATGTGTTAGGGGAGCCATTTTTCTATACACATGTAGAGTTAGGATTCATGGAGTGTGGAATAGCTGTGTTTAATGTCAAGTCCTAGGCAAGCTTAGAGTACCCGGTTAGAGGTTTGACAGTAATGAATTGAAGAATTTGGGCAAGGGATTGAGGTATAGTATGGAACAAGTATAGTTCCAAGTAGGGTATAGACATATCCTAACATGCTAGAAGGATTGAGGTTCTATCAATCTATTTGACTGTGGTTTGAGCAAGAAAACTAGTGGGGTTCTACAAAGTAGGCCTAATAGCCCTATTTAACCTACATAATAGGAAACTAGTGTACGGAGGACTTAGGAGTATAGAATCTTTTGAATCCTTTAGAAAATCCAAAAGGGTATTCGAATGTGGAATTGGTTTTTTAAGTTGTTTGGAAATTTTGGGCAGGAACAAAATAAAGGTCTTTGTCAAGGGCTATAAGAAATAGGCCTCCTCAAGACCAATTCTTGAAATCGATAGGAGAGGATTTTGGAGATCCTCCAAGATGGATCCAGTTGGAATTACATGGCATGTTTCCAATGTGTTTGGCACCCCTGCAATCAATTCAATGTTTGTGTGATGTTGGCACTTAGAGTCTTCTAAGTGTAGGAAAGAGTTTGCACATAACAAAGTGGTGTTAGTCTTTCAAGGTGAACCACAAGGTGTGAGACTCTTGAAAAGGAGTTGGATTAGGATTTAGTTAATCATCTAAGCCTAAAAAGGACCTAGAAAATATTAGGTTCCCAAAAGAAGACAAGCATAGGTCTTTATAGCTAGTTGTGCAAGAAAGCCTTGGAACACTTACACCAATCTCCATGACCATCTTATAATTACCTAACACTTTCCTCAATCTACCTTTCCCCATCAAGTACTCCCCTTCGAATTTGTTGATAGAGGTGGGATCACAAATGCGATCTACATGGATCTTTGTTGCAAACTTAGGAAGATATTCAGTAATGTACACCATGGTCTAGTATACCATATATCCCTCCACCATAGAACCCTTGGGATGTGCTCTCTGTCTAACCAAAGCCTTCAAAAATTTCAAGTGCCTCTCAACCATCCACATTGACCTTGTGTGTTCAGGTCCACACCAATCTCCTCAACCTAGTGTATGAGGTAGTGTTCTTGTGCATTGAAAAATGTCGAAGGTAGACACTTTTGCATTTCACACATTAGACGAGGAATTCTTCTCTTCCAATAATTTATATCTTCTTTATGGATTGTTTTAGATGACAGCCATCTACAAGTGATTCAAGGCACAAATATATTAATGAGATTTATCAAAAATATACAACGAATTAAACAAATATCACTACTTACTTCATGTATTTTCCAAGATCATATATAACTTGCTTGACATTGTTGTCAAAGTTTTCTGGGAGAGATAGAGGTAGAACGTACTGCAGCAATTATAAAATGATCTTTTCATTAATATTTTTCCAGAAGTAGTAAACATAATACACTGAAAAGTACATGCTGTATACAAATATATATATAATACACCAGAATAATTACCTTAATGAAGGTATGCCAATCATGCATTTTCATACGTGACCCAAATTCACCTTTCTTTGTTATGATATTGTTTATGTTGGTAGCAAATCCTATGGGAAATCAAATCTTTCATATGACTTGTTTTATAACATTACTTTGTTGCTCTGTTAATAACTAAGGAAGGGCACTTATATTAATTTGGTCTCCATCACTGTTTAATTGAATGACATTTTTCATTGCATGACTGGCTTCCTGAATGTCACTACAAATTTTGACAATTTTTTATTTGTCATGCCTTCCATCCAATATTTTCCATAATGTTTCTATCATATTCTTTCTGATATACATTGTATCAAACAAATGCACAATTTGTAGCTTCTCATAGTAGGGCAACCTACTAAATTGTCTGGGATAACTTTTCAGTCCCTGTGGAAGCTGACCATTAATGCCTTGATGACCTTCATGAAGCATATAAGTTAAACAAATTAACAACGACAATCATTGTCAATTACAGCATGATCACAAAATAAAAATATAAATTCAAAACATATCATAAATGATAGATAAACAATTTGATCCGATGTATAACCTTGATGATTAATTCTATTATATTCCAACTTCCATAGGCGAGGTGTCATTCTTCATGGTTTTGATGTAGTCTCTTCTTTCCCATTGAAAAGATGTTTTTCAATAGTTCGATACTTATGATTTCTATGGAGGAAGTGCCTATACTCATCAAACACCTGCTTTCCTAAACTTGTTGAACGATGAGATTTCATCTTTGGACCACAAATTGGACATGCAAATTTTTCCTTTGTTTGAAGACCTGCAAATCATATATAATTGGATTAAATATGTCAATTTTTATAATTATATATAATGAATAGATTATTTAAAAAATATGCATGATATCTAATTCATAAAATTAAATATCGTTAAAGTCATGCGGTCGAACATTATAATATACCAGAAAAATGTGTTAGCCTTGGGGCATCATGAATTGTCCATACAAGCATTGCATGGAATTGAAATTATCTTTGTCCTATTGGTCTAGATACATCATACATAGTGACGCCATTCCATAACTTTAGTAACTCGTCGATAAGAGGCTCAATAAATACATTCATATCTTTAACTTGGTACTTACCTAGTTGAATGAACATAAACATTACATAATTATTATAACCATTTTACTTCAAAATATATAAATTCATGTACATGACTATTAAATGAAAAAACATATAAGTCATTATGCAACAAATAAGACAAATGAGATGCTACTACGTTAAAAAAAATTGATGTAAACAAATACCTGGAACAATAATTTCCAACATTATGTGCTCCCTTTTTATTGACATCCATGGAGGAATGTTATTGTTGATAACAAAAATAGGCCACACTAAGTAAATAGATCTCAGCTCTCCAAATGGATTGACACCATCCGCTGCCAATGAAAGCCTGAGATTGCGAGGTTCTTCTTTAAAGTGTGGCCATTTTTCCTCCATGTCCCTAAATGCAGAACCATCCGCAAGAATTCGAAGAATCTTATCTCCACTTCTATTATGTGCATGGTAATTCATAAATTGCGCTAAGCTTTTGCACCTTAATAATTGTTGCATACGTGGAATAATGGGAATATAACGAAGAACCTTACGAGGCACCTTTTTTGTTAGTTGATCTATTCGATATCTACTAATATGACATTCCGGATATTCTATTGCAAATTCATATTGTTTATGATATATAATATGATCATTGGGACATGCATCTATTGCTTGATACTCCATTCCAATATCTTTCATAATGCTAGATAAATCTCGGTATGAGCGAGGTAAAATATTTGATGGTGGTAACAAAAATTCACCAATCAATTTACAATAAAAAATAACTTCTTAATATAAAGAATATTAAAGGTACATACTTCATCCTTTATTTACTAGCGATGAACTAACAACAATAAAAATAGATGAAAAAAAATGACATATATGACATACTTTAACATCTGTGAGATTGCTATGCTGGATAAACCATTCATAACCTTCAAGTTCACTAGCAACAATACAACAAAGAAAAGAGTTGTTTGGGAGCCTTCATAAAGTAGCTCGTATGCCTTCTCAAGTATAGGTAGATCATGAACATCATCAAAGTCATCTTGATCAACATGATTAGATGTGCCACTTCATGTGTCATGGATCAATGTATTTGTACCATAATCTTCAATTGTGTTTTCTAGTGCATGATCATCTTCTTCCATAGGATCATTAACTTCATCTTCGATATTCATAGCTACATGTTCCTCCGCTTGCAAAACCACATTCTCTGGGCCATGATAATTTATATCATGTGCCCTAGGGCACCCCACCTTTATAATAATGATAGACACAAATAAACCATGATCATGATCAAGTGATTTTTTATATATATATCAAATTTAAAACAATATAAACATTTACAAATTTAATCAATATAAACACATATAATGAACAACTTACCAATGGATGATAATCATGCCCCCCTTCAATGTGACCATGCTCCCTACAATGTTTCTCAACTATTGTGATTAAAAGTCTTCTCGCCTTTAAGCCCTTGCAATTATTGCAAGAATAATAACATTTTCCATCACCCTTTCTTTTCAATATAGCCCACAATCTAGCAACTATCTCTTCATTTTGTTCCGGACTAATATTATCTGACATGATTTTTCTTTACCAAGCTTGAATATTTAGATCTTTAAAAAATATCAAACTCACACACACTCCAATAATTTTTAATCGTACACAGATAACAAAATATAATAATTATGATATTTTGCACCAAAAAAAATCGACATGCAACCAGCCCTACAAAAGAGAAGATAGTCTGAAGTTAATGACCCCAAAAAAAACTTTCAAATGCTAATTCCATAAATTATTAAATTCTGATTTTACAATGATTTCCAACTGTTATACTCCTAAAATCAGAATATTGAACTTGCACAACAAAATCTAGAAATGAAATTCTCAAAATGCAGCTAATAGGCCTCAACAATTAAGGCCTACTCAAGACTTTGTGAAGTCACTACAAGGTTTCCAGGCCTTACCTGATGATTTGAGCAAGAGGATTAAAGAGTTGGTAAAGAGTTTTAATGACTGGAGTGGCACATCTTTACCAGATATTGTAGATGCCCAAGGAAATGTTAGATCACTGTAGCAATGGCAGGACAGGGTAGATAAAATCATTAACACTAACACATTTTTGGAATCTTTTGAAAGGGAGGCAAATCAAGTAGCAGTAAAGTATACAACTTATAGTGCAAAGGTAAATTAGGTGGTAAATTTTAATTGGCTAATGAATGAGGAATATCAAGGATGGGTTGAAAAGTACTTAACTGAACAAGAATAGGATAGAGTCTACAATCGGCAGTTAATAGCTCAACGGTTATGGTTATAACAAATTTTGGCTATCTTGGTGGCAGTTTTGGTGCAAGTTTTCAAAGTTTGGCAAATGCAACAGTTATTCTCCGGTGGATGGGATGAACAAGAAGATTCTCCAGAGACTCAGCTGTTGTAACCAATTTTTGAAATGTCATAAGGCAGTCCAAGTGACCAGTGATAGGTGTATTTCTGGTCTGATGCTTGTTGCTCCTTCATTTTCCCTATAAGAAGGATTTCAAGACCAAAACTATGGCCAGTTAGCAAGTTAGATATCTTTAGTTCAACTCTGTTAGAGTAAAGGTCTTAACTTAATTATGTTGATTAAGTTACCTTTATTCCTTTCTTAATATTTCACATTAGTTTGCATAATGTGACATTTAATAATTATATTAATTATTAAATGTTTTCCTATTAGGGTTTTATTAGGGTTTGCATGATCTCTTTTTTATAAGGATTGATCCCATTGTATTTCATATCAATTCATTCTCTCATTCTCTCTGATATATACATTTTTAGTTTTCAGAGATTCCTTGCTTGTTTGTCTCCATCTCTTCTTTTGTGACAGGTTATTTGAATGCAGGTGATCTTCAGGGTTTGTGGTGTTGTATTTTCTCAACTCCTACATGGTATTAGAGCTCCACACCTGCTGCTTCCTGTTCTTGTTGTGAAGATTCTTGGAGCTTCAAGGGTTTGGGGCTTGTTTTCTTGATCTAGGGCATACTTGCAATTTTGAAGCATTTTCAGCTCAAACGGACATCACCATTGCGTCCGCAGCGGTCCAAAACCCCTAAACCAACTGTTCATTCATCCATTTTGGAAAAAATTGAAATCTGAGGCAAAATTTTTTTGCAAATACGGCCGTACAGCCATCCCTACCTGGTAAATTTTTATTTTCGAAATTTTTTTCCACCTATCTAATTTTTTAATTTTTTGGGTTATTTCTAAAAAAGATTATTGTAAAATTTTTATTTTTGGTGTTTCAAAAATCAAAAATCAAAATTAAAAAAGGAAAGGCAAAAAAAATTGTTTTAAAGCCTTTTGGCTTGCGGACCTGGTACCCGCAGGTACCTGCTCCGGGGCCTGTGGGCACAGTGGGCGACGTCTGCATACTGCCGACCGCCGGTGGCTTACTGCCGATGGCGTACCTGCCATGGGGGGTGGGCCCTCCCTCAACTTTTTTTCAAAAATTTTTCAATAAATTTTTTTTTATGATTTTTTTTACAAAAAAATCAAATGCTTTTTTTATTGTTTTTTTTATATAAAAAATAATTTTTTTCATTTATAGCCCAATCTCACTTTTACGGTGATGGTCGTTTGGCCGTCAAATTTAACACAGTGTTTTTGCTGCGACGGTCGTATGACCGTCAAATTTAACCTAGCACTGGTTTTTTCCCTCTTTGGAGCTGATTTATTCCGGAGGTCGTAACTTGGGCATACGATATCATTTTTTCACAAACGAGATATTGTCGGAAAGCTGGTTTTCTCATCTTTCCAATGGTGTGGGTCTCATCACTTCATTTTTTTGTTGGTGCATTCTACAGCCAGTTGAAGACAAAGGGGCTATTTTTAGTCTCAAGCTCATAACTTTTGATTAGTTTCTCTATTTTTCATAATCTCAGCGGCGTTGGAACCGTATTCCCGAGCTCTTCAGTTTCATCCATGCTATTTTTCCAGATTTCACTCTAAGTATATTTTATTTAGTTATTTGTGTTTTCACACTATGGTGGATTACCTAGACATATTTGCTCTTGAAAACATTTTGCTTGCATGGGATGCTTCTTTTTTGGCTGTTCTTCATGTATTTCCAGCATTTTGTCCTTTGAAGACATTTTTGAGCATCATTTATAAACTATCTTTTATGTAGACGCACTGAGATAAAGTGCCACACTATTGTACATGCATCTTTTAGGATTTTGCACACAAGGTTGTGCCATATTTTGTACTCGCACTGATATTATAAAGTGCCATGAGGGGTTGTGTAGTTTGCCTTTATTTTTCCATCACATCTTTGTCTGGTGAGTGTCCCTCCATGACGATAGTGAATCCATATTATTCCAGCCTCATGCATGTGTGTTTTGTTTTGCACACCACTTTTTCAGTTGCAGGTGCTTTTTTGTGCACTTTCAGATGTTGTATCTTCTTCATGCACTACAGGGTGTTGCACACCATTTCAGTTGCTCTGTCAGGCTCCCAGTTCAACATTATGGGGGGGTATTATACTGTTCGTCCTAATGCTTCCTTGGTTTCGCCTTGGAAGGAATCTTCCATTCTCAGTTGATCAATGTTTCAGACTATTGGTTCTTGTACCATTTGTATCTTTGTTCTAGGTGTTTGCCTTTGTTTGCCATCTGATTCAATCAGTGTCATTTGGGGCACTCATGTAGATTGTTGTCTTCTTGATAGACTATTGGTACTTATTCCATTTGTATCTTCATTCCAGATGTTGCTTTTGTTTGCCATCTGATTCGAGTAGTGTCGTTTGGGGCACTCATACAGATTGTTGTCTTTTTGATCTTGATCATCCTATCTTCAGCGGAGGTTCTTCAGCACCATAGCAATCATCTTTCGACAGTTGTTTACAGCTTCTTCTACTTCAGTGATGTTCTTAGCTTTCTGCATCTCTTTTTGGAGTAGAGCTTTTTCCCATGAGGTTTTCTCTATTTCTCCTTTTTACAAAGATTTGGTTGTATTTGGGTACCTGATCTGGCCTAGTTGCCGAGACCCATGTTGCCTTCTTGCATTGTAGTTACCTTTGCTTTTCTGCATTTGTTTGTAGCTGCACTGTTGCTCATCTTAAGGGGGGGTGTTAGAGTAAAGGTCTTAACTTAATTATGTTGATTAAGTTACCTTTATTCCTTTCTTAAGATTTCACGTTAGTTTGCATAATGTGACATTTAATAATTATATTAATTATTAAATGTTTTTCTATTAAGGCTTCTATTAGGGTTTTTCCTATTAGGGTTTTATTAGGGTTTGCATGATCTCCTTTTTATAAGGATTGATCCCATTGTATTTCATATCAATTCATTCTCTCATTCTCTCTGATATATACATTTTCAGTTTTTAGAGAACCCTTGCTTGTTTGTCTCCATCTCTTCTTTTGTGACAGGTTATTTGCATGCAGGTGATCTTCAGGGTTTGTGGTGTTGTATTTTCTCAACTCCTACAAAGTCTAACTGAAGTTGCAGAGTGAATTTGTAAAGAGCCTGATATTATAGTGAAGATACTATTCTTAGGTTTGGTGTCATTCTGTTGTAGGTTTTAATTTCATGGGTACTTAATTTTCAAGACATTACTAGCATCTGAATGAAAATTACTCATTTCAAGGTCATGTATCTCCATTGTATGAATATATTATTTTCTTGAATAAAATGATCAAGGGTTATTCTGTTCATCTCACTATTATGGTGTGTGATTCTCATTTTGGCTTTAATTCAAGGAATTAATTAAAATGCTTGAGTGAAGTTATAGGTGACTATGTTCATATAAGGATTTGATAAGTAGTATTGGGTTAGAATATAGATTGATGGTATTGTAAGGCAGTATTATCTAAGATTTTATATGCTATGTGTCTAGAAGATAAACTTGGATACAGTAAAAAAACAACCAACACCTTTGACATTATCTAGCTATGGCTCCCAAATCTACTGCAAATTAATCATTAGGGTTAAAATTGAAACCTTGCAAATATAATCTTTGTCCAAATCCATCAAGAATTTTTCATTAGTTATAGACAATTCCCTTATAAAGAATTTGTGAAGCCAGGTCTAAAATCTGGAAATGAAATTCTAAAAATGCATAAGACTATACATGAAATCTGATGAGATGTTGCTTTCAAATATGATTTTCAAACCTGGAAGTACAAATCTGACTTCACAAATGAATTCTGGAAAAAGACAACAACTTCCCTCAACCTGGTGATATATTTTTGAGTTTCTTCTGATTTTCCCCAAGAAAACCGTCGAGCAAAACACTATCGCAATAAATAGTCGAGCTCATTTCAATTTATGCCCGCCACAATTTAACTTTGCAGGACCACCCCAATTTTGGCAAAAGATCTTCGTCAAAACATACACAAAACAACAGCTCGTCGAAATTTTGATGAACATCGGGGTAAAAATTTAAAAAAAAAAGGAAATTCGCACAAGTGCCCGACGATACATCTGATTATATAGGTTTCGTCAGAAATTGGGGTTAAATGAGTTAGTGTTTATGTGTAGGAAATGGCCCTTTCCTAGCTCCTTAGTGTGATTTAATGAAGATTCTTGGTTCCTTGATGGAATGTGATGATAACCTTCATAAAAGTGATACAAAAATATTAAATTCAAAATGAAATGGATGAAGTTGTGAGTGAAATGTAGTATAGTAAGCTTGCATGGTTTGTGGATGATATTGTGGATGGATTTTGGAGGAAGAATGACTTGTATTTATAGATTTGAAGAGTGGAATATTGAAGGATCTAGATGAATGTGGGACAAAAGACCAACCAATGAGAGAAGGCCACTTGTCCATATGTGATTGAAGGTAGAATGAACACATTTTGATGAATGTGCACATAAATGCTATTAGATTCAAATCTGAATTTGATGAAATGACAAGTTGGAGGGTGAGAGGAATGGAGTAAATTTCATGGCTCGAGGCAAAGGACATGTAAGAGGCCTTTAATGCCTTGTTGGAAGTACTCATCCCTTTTGGAGGGATTTTTTAATTGGAAGAATATTCCACAAAATATTCCCTTTTGAATGGAAATTGATGAATTTATAAATCAAATAAATTGATTTATCGTGCAAGTTGAAAAATCTAGATGATTGGAGTGATTAGGATTAAGATTAATCATGATTTGATCAATTTAAGTAGAAATTAGATGATTTGATGATTTTGACTTAGAATTTGGATTAAAAAAATCAAAGTTGAGAGGAGTAATGATTTTAGATTTAATTAAATAAAGATTGATTTATTTAATTAAAGAGGGTAATGTTAGATTAAATCAAATAAAGATTAATCTATTTAATTTAAAGAGATGACTTTAGAGATTTAATTAAATAAAGTGAATTATTTAATTAAAAGAGAGACTATAGGATTAATGATTTATTTAATTGAAGAGAATGACTTAATCAAATAGATTTGATTTATTTAATTAAGAGATGAAATGTGATGATTAGAATGAGATGATTCAGGACGAATTGATGTTAGTAAGATCAAGATCAGATGTGTAGTATCAATCTATATATTTTTTTTGTGTCTACATTTTTCCCCTCTTTGAAGCAATGCACCTGTTGCCTTGGTTCGAAGAATAAACTCCCATGATCAAAATTAAAAGAAAATATGATTTTTTAAATGCCACTCTGCTGCCATAGGGAGAATGATTACACTGGTATACTACCCCGTTGAGAGATCAAGCAAAAATGTTTGATTTTCCAATCGAGATCACGGTAAAATGCAAGAGGAGCGGTTCTATTGATCAAAGGATGAAAGATAATTCTTTAGAAAAATTAGATATTTGACATAGACAATTTTGATGATGTATAGGCAGTTATTGGCCATGGGTAGCCTCATGTATATGTGGATACAACACACCAATTTTGGATAGAAATGTTAGTAATATAGAAAAATAAGAAGAAAGTAATGATGACAAGAGGATCCAACAAGTCCATGAAGCATTAAGACATTATTAGATATGATGATGAATGACGATGATGATGATGATGATTATGATGTATTTCTTATTAGGAATTGAGATTTTAAAAGGGTCATTTACCTTAGGTTTGATAACACACATAGGCATGATCCATCAAGGTATAAAGAACCAGGATGGCATTGTACCTAGTGTGATGGACTTTGAATCGACAATCAAATAGGAGTATTCATGTTCACACCTGGCATACTAAACCTCATTAAAAATGTAGTTCAGATATTCTAAACATCTCAGACTAAAATATAAAAAATTAGGCCTTCTTATGTGGTCAACAAGACACCTAAAACACCCTCCCTACAAACCAAACAAAACACGCATGACAAAGTTATTTTACAGGAATATGCAACAAGCACAATAGATAAAAATATAATGATCGTTGCCCCATTACTTTCTATCTAAACCCTTTCTATTTAGACATCATCGAGAGGTCATTGGAATGAGTGCAATAAGATAAATCAAAAAAGAAAATAAAGTAAACCAACAAGCTAATGTTCTTCATATCGCTAGCCAAGACTAAACTATGGTGATGCCTAATTTTGATGTCCATTATAGGAAGGATGCATCCTAGGACATGTTGTTATTAGATGATGATGAGATTTGATAGCATAATAAGCTATTGATACTTTGAGTTGATTAACTTGTTGAATTATTGACCTAGACTTCAGACTTTGACAATTGAGCTTTAACTTTAGAACCTGCTAGAATTTATTTTGATTTTTTTGCCAAAGGGTGAAAGCGACAGTGATTTATTATGAGTGATGATTATTGCAGGTGAAAGTTAGATCAGATGGATGTGCCATTTTGGAAATTTTCAAATATTTGGATGTTTTTGGTGTTTTGAAATGTTTTGAGGCTATTTTTGGGATTTTTTGAGATTTTACAAATGTTTTGATTTTCAAATTTTCTAATGTTTTTGGATTTTTTGTCTCAAGGGCTCATCAATGATGGCCTTGCCTATGTTTAAGCTCAGAGACAATGTAGTTCAGATACCATGTTTTTGATGTTTTCTAAATTTTTGATATGTTTTGGATGTTTAGGATTTTCACATGATTTTGATGATTTGGATATGGATATGATATCAGGCGGCTCTATTTTGGGATTTTTTTCAAAACCAAGCTAGGTTTGATTGATCAAATTAATGAATTTATGATGATAACATTGTTGAGGATTCACAACAATGCAAGGATAGTGTTAAGAAACACGAGGATTGGGAAGGATATCCTAAGATGATGATGGATTGATTGGATTTGATTGATCAAGATTTTAAAGCTTGGTCTCAAACAAAAATTATTTTGAATGATTTGATGTGATGTTGAAGTGCAAGTTAGATACGACAGATATGGATTTTTTGGATTGATGTTCGATGACAGATAAAGATTGATAAGGAACATCTTCTCATCAAAATATGCCATGGGCTAGTGATTTGGCTTTTGGCTCACAAATTCTTTGACCAATTTGATTTCACATTTTCCAATGTTGGGATCACCACATAAGCTGGAAGATATATATCAAGATTTATTCCTGAAGCAAGATGCAAATATTTATCCCCAGTGTCTAGCAAAGTTTGAAAGGCCATGGGTGGATTCTTGGATAGATGGATGGATGGATGGATATGAATAAACACACAAAGGATTCCAAGGTTTATCTTGTGATAAGATAAGGTTTTCGAATAGAGGATGATCATTTGCATAGTGCTCCATGGCTCAGATAATGTTGTGTAGGATAGGATCAATGAAAATGACCCATGTCAAGATGTCTACCATAAGAAAGTGTAAAGTGTGCACAAAAACTTTTCAAGATCAAGATAATTTGGAAGATGGATGTAGATAGATGAAAATGGATTGGATAAATGGTTCATGGATGAATAGATTTAAGATGGATAAGATGAATAGAATGGTGGCTTTGTTATGGATGTGATAAGATTCTTTCAACTGAACCGGTGTATGTAGATTCTTAAATCTACACATGACACCTATTTTCCAAGTTTTCATCATGGTACCTATCCAAAGCACCATCGAAGTGGTTTTCACTGAAGGATGATTTTTATTTTTACTATTTTCATGATTTTTCGGGATGTTTTGCTGAAAGATTTTAAGCTCATGTTGAATCACCTGGTGGTGCTAATGTATATTCCTTTGTCATAATGTGCCATTTATATCCTACTTGAAGTTTTTTTTTGGCTAAGATACATGCACTTGAATGCAACTTTTGAGATTCCTGATATGCTTTGTTGATACCAAGGTTAACTTTATCTTTGTGAGTAGATCGCAATAGAGTGCCTTTTGAATCCTTTTGATCAAGGGTTGCTTCCAATACATAGTCAATATGAGAATTATATATCATGTGTGGAGGCATGGATGGAGTGTGTTTAGGAAAAGAAGATAGACTGGTTGATAAGTTGGAACCTTTGACTCTCCAAACTTGGAAAGATGAGCAATGATGGGTGGATATGAAAGTGAGCATAGAATTAGGACCAACTACTTGATATACTTTGTACGTCATTTGGGAAGCTTTCTTATGCCTTTGCAGACATCTTTGATGGATACTTTTCCCTTTTTTTATTTTTCCCCATAGTTTCTTTGACTAATGGAGTTTGATAGGGGTAATCTTTCTTTATACTTTTTGTAACCATGTGTATTTTATTTTCCCATTATGCTTCACAACTTATTTTCCTTTGATAATGTTCTTTGTGCTTTGATTCAAATATTTCTTTTGATGTTTGTCCCAATTTGTGAATGGGGTGATGGGTGGATGAAGATTAATGACATGACTGGTTGTATTATTGACATTGGTTTCATCATAAGGATTCTTCATGCTCCCTATGTTGACGTTCGCTTGAGGAGAAGTTAGCCCCAATATGGTGGAATTAGTACCTTCATGATTTTATTCTACCTATTTCGAGAGTTCTTATTTAGCAAGCATTCTCTGATAAATAAATAATACAAATGATCTTATTTCAATTTGTTGCTTTGCTAACTCCAGAATATCATGTTTGGTCTGACCTATTTCTTTGAGTGGATAATGTTGGATATCTTCATACATGATGTCCTCAATCTAAATTTGGGATACATCTAATCCCAATGTTGAAAAATTAGTTTGACTATAGGAATAAATAACCTACCCCTTTTGTGTAATTATTTCAGGAGTAAAGGAATCCTATTCTAAATGGAGATCATCTACGTGTCCATCCAAAGAAAGCATCTCATGGGTGGATGGTAGAGTATGTGCTATATGGATGTGATCATTATTTGTGACATATTGTATAGATAGGAGAGTGTCCATTACCTCATTGTAGTATCTTGGAGATACAAATTCTTGATCTTGAAAGATTTTAGAATTGATTCGACATGCTTTGGATCAAGTTATTGGCATGGGTCAATTTCAAAGGATGGGTTGATTATAGAGGGTTCTTGGTCCTCGTCATTAGCCATGGGAGGTGGTTCAATATCCTCTTGATCTTTCAATGGATTTGGATCTAGTGTTGAGTTGAGGATCCCTTTAGTATTTGTATCCATGAGGTCAAAAGATGCCAATATGTCTTGGAAAGGACCATTGCTAGACTTTGGTGGAAGATGTTGATCATGATTTGGAATCAATTCTTGAGATATGTCCTCTAACTCATTCGGTGATGTAGAGACATTTTCAACATGATCATTGGTCAATGGATAGTGGATTATGGTAATAGGATCAAATGGTATTAACACATCTTGAAATAGATAATTTCTAAATATTATGGAAGGGTTTTTATCATGACTAAAAAAGGACTCTTGGTGTATGTTGGTTTGATAGTCAGATGAGGTGGAAACATATTCAAGGTGCTCATTGATGGATAGATCTTGATCATTGTTTTTAACAATTGTGGTGAAGGGATTTTTAGTGCTATCACTAGTGACTAAATCTCCATCATTGTCCCCAATAGTTATTATCTTTTGATTGATAAGGTCTTGGATGATATTTTTGAGTCGAATATAATTTGATGTTGTGCGTCCCTTTATTTTTTGAAAATCAAAAATGTGCCTCTTGTTATGTACCATAGTGATTTAACTTGGGGCTCTTGATAATTCTCATAAATGGGGATTTTAATGAGATTTTCTTGTATCAACCATTGCATGACCGATTTGATTAGTTCCCTAAGTGGTTTTTACTTTTGTTTGCTACCTTGTGAGATTTTTACTTTAAATTGACCTTGTGGTGATTGATTTTGGAGATGTGATGATTGATCTTTGAGATGTGGGTATTTGTAGGATCATCATGGAAAAAACAAGCCCTTGAGTGGCAATAAAATTCAGAAAATCAAAGTTAGGCAATTTGATGTAAAAATTTGAATAAAATATCTATATTATTTCAAAAATATGTAAGAATAGAATCTATTGAAAATTGAATGTAGTTTTTAAACTAGTAGGTTTATTTTATTTTATTTTAAATCTATTTGGTGAAAATTTGAAATTTCAATGTAGTAGTACTTAAATTTAAGGGAAAAAATAAGAGGTAGGTGTCTTTCTGACCACCCTAACCACAATAAAATGATAATAATTTTTTATAAGATTTTAGATATAATTAGGGGACTCTTGTCTCAATTTGATGCATATTTTTTTGTAGTTTTTTTCCAAGTAAATAATTAATTATTAATTTTGTATTAATTTTTTTTTAAATATAAAAACTCATATGTCTGACCACCTTAACTTGGTCAAAAATTCATGAAATTCAATTTGTTTATTTTAATCCTATAATATGTGAAGCATAGAATGTGATGCATGTTTTGGATTCAAAAAATGTGATACCATTTGAAAACTATAGATTTTAAACAATCAACCTATCAATTAGGACTTTAGTCGTAATTCAAATAGAAAATGAATAATAATTATTTATTAAATTCAAATTAAAGTATAATTTATATTGGTGGAAAGCTAAGAATATCCTTTAAAAACCCTTCTTGTTTCATCAATTTTGGGTAAAAAAATGTTTTCAGCCACATGGGCCATCATATTACTTAGATATCGCCACTTTTTGGCCCATCATGATCTTGCACATACCCATGTGGTGATTGATCTTTGCGATGTGGAGGTTGGGTTTTTTTTTTCTATTGATGATCTTGATAGCAAACTTCTTTACACTGGAGATATTGTTCTTGATGTGTTTGTGGAGACAACTCAATGCTTTGATGACATGGTTCAACCAATGGAAGAGTGTATTGATTTTGGGGTGGATATGTCTCTTGGTTATATGGATCTATTAGTTTTTTGAGTGTATCAATTTTTTTTCGCAAGATTTGACCTTGAAATTATTCATATGGTTGACTTGGTTGTTGAGAAAGCATATTTGGCATGTATACCTATGGTGTTTGCATGGAATCATGGACGAATTGATCTTGAAGAATGTTTTGACTTAGTATGGTGTTTATATTTGGCATTATTGGTTGATATTGAACATTGTTGTGATTGGGAAACACATTTCTTGGATTTAGGTAAATTTGATTTTGCATGGGGTTACCTTGACTTGGATCAATACATGGAGTTGTCAACACATTGCTTGGATTTTGAACAACATTGATGGGATTTGCAAACATATCCATCCCAAAGTTTACCAAGTGTGGATTTGATATGTTTATGTTTGGTAAGCTTGGATTTGGTATAGTCACATTTGGCATGTTCAGATTTGGTGGTATAATTTTGTTTAGAAGACTCATGCCTTGATTGTTTGGTTGATATATTTGTAAGTTTTGACTTTGATTTAAATCTACCATAGGAAAAGGTGTTCCAAAATTCAGATTGGGAAAACTCACATTTGGTATATCATTGAGGTTTTGTGTTCCTAAATATTGGTTGGGAAAAGTCACATTTTTTGTATCATTGAAGTTTGTAGGAGATAATGATACCATTTATGGATTGTATAAATGCAAGTTTTGATAATCTATTGGCATTGTAAGGCTTTGATAGTTTGGTTGATTTATACCACTCATGATGTATGAATCAAGTCTAAATTCCATTTTTCTCTTGTCTTTTTACCTTGTTTCTAGAGTGAACCTCTAAGGTGTTTAGGACTAATGATGAGTGAAACATGAAAGGGTGAGTTTTATGGGTGTTTGGACTTTTAGGAACTTTTGAGGAATACTAGACTCTAGGATTGTGGATTTGGATTTGGATTGGGTTTGATTTGGATAATGGACTTATAAATCCCAAGATGTTGGATATTTTCTTGGGGTCAACTTGTCCACAAAGGTGATAATTCAACTAAATGTGTGAGGAAGGATGCATCCACACACATTTAGCCAAACAAAGTGATTTTGATTTTGATTGAGAGATTTTACCAAAAGTCTAATATGAATGATTTTTCCAAAGTTTCAAAGGTTGTTTTTGAGATGGGATTTGATAGATGTTTTGGGATGGGTGAAGTGTTTGAATTGATCCTAGATGAACCTAAAAGGACTTTTTCTATAGGACCAAGGTAGTTAAGAACATGCCTTTCCCTAAGAGCATTTCAAACCAAAAGACCAATGTTTGCATGGAAAACCATAGTAAACAAACATAATATTAGATCCACATGAAAGTTAGAACTAATAGTCCCCATGAAATTCATCTACAATGCTCAAAATAGGAAGAAATATGAAGAAAAAACATGAAAAGAAATGAAATCCTATTTAAACATGAAAACTCTCAATCCCATGGGGGAATTGGTGCCAATTTCATGTGTAAATTGGCCCTTTCCCAACTCCTTTGTGTGTTATTTGATTATTTTGATGAATATTGATCCACGTGGTGAGGAAGAACAATGTGACTTGTTGATAGAATCTACAATAACCTAGCTATGATAATGGGAAATGCTTATGGAAATGGATGAAATAGCTCTAAATGTGAAGATGGTAACTTTTCTCTAAGTTGTAGATGATATTGTGGATAGATTTTGATGGAAGAATGCCTTGTATTTATAGATTTTAAGAATGGAAGATTGAAGGATTTGGATGAATGTGAGACAAAAGACCAACCAATGAGAGAAGGCCATTTGTTCATATGTGATTGAAGGACGAATGAGCACATTTTGATCAATGTGCACATAAATGCTATTAGATTCAAATTTGAATTTGATGAAATGACAAGTTGGAGGGAGAGAGGAATGGAGTAAATTTCACTTGGCTCAAGGCAAAGGACATGTAAGATTCCTTTAATTCCTTGCTAGAAGTACTCATCCCTTTTGGAGGGATTTCCGAATTGGAAGAATATTCCACAAAAGATGCCCTTTTGAATGGAAATTGATGAATTTATAAATCAAATAAATTGATTTATTGTGCAAGTTGTACAATATAGAGGATTGGAGTGATTAGGATTAATATTAATCATGATGTGATCAATTTAACTAGAAATTAGATCATTTGACAATTTTGACTTAGATTTTGGATTAAATAAATCAAACTTGAGAGGAATATAATGATTTTGGATTTAATTAAATAAAGATTGATTTATTTAATTAAAGAGGGTGGTGTTCTAGATTAAATCAAATAAAGATTAATCTATTTAATTTAAAGAGATGAGTTTAGAGATTTAATTAAATAAATTTAATTATTTAATTAAAAGAGAGACTATATGATTAATGATTTATTTAATAGAAGAGAATGACTTAATCAAATAAATGTGATGATTATAAAGAGATGATTCAGGACAAACTGATGTTAGTAAGATCAAGATTGGATGTGTAGGATCAATCTCCATGTCTACAATAGCATCATTGACAAGAAAGAAAATCCAACCATTGATCATTCCCCTACTTGTGATGAAGTCATTTTGGAAGAACCAATCCTTGAATATCAAGAAAATTTGGTTTGTATTTCTTTTAACAAATCTCCTCCTAGGGAGAATATCATGGTGCAATAAAATGACAACAATAATTTGGATTCTTTAGGTAATGGTGAAAAGATGATGCTAGATTGCCCTTTATTAGAAATACAACAAACAATACCACTTTCATGATAATATCTATACATAAATAACTGGGGATAAAGATAACCCTTGTTGACAATGGCTCCACCCTTAATGTGTGTAGTGTATCCCTTTTGGATAAGCTTGGTGTGGAAAAATAAAAAATTGAACCAAAATATTTATCTATTAAAGCATTTGAAAATGTAGGAGGGTGATCCCACAATAATGGGTTACACTTTTTGGCCAAACTTGACATTGAAATAAACATTTTTCACTAGATCTTCACTTTCGTACGCCTATAGAAGCTAAACCATTAAGAATTTGAAGATGAAAAAAACTAGTGATTTGTGATATTTTGTGTTGAGAATCTAATTATTATTTTTTTTTAAATTAAAAAATAAATGATGAATTATTTTATGTAATTTTTTTTAACTTATCTTTTTTACTAAACATCATTTTCAAAAACTAATGCTTACTTTCAGCTGTATAATTTTTTTTATAGAAACCATACAATTCTAACTTTTTTTATAGAAAGCATACAATTCTAATTTTTTTAATACAGTGTTTTCACACCATTATCTAGTGGATGGATATTTTTTCATAATTTTTTGTTGCATATATATTTTTTAATTAATTTTCTAATTCAAAGTGATTATAATTTGGATATATTATACTTTCAGCTGCATAAATTTTCTTGTATTCATTTGAATTAACTTATTCTTTTTTAGTTGGAATAAGGACATCAATAGTTAGTGTACATGCATTGTTAAGAATTTTTTTTCTCTCTTTTCCTATTTTTTCGTATGTGTGAAATAAAGACCTTGATGTTCATTGAAAAACCTACATTCACAAGAAATACAAAATAAATATATTTAAAATTATTCTTTTTGGGAAGCTTATAATAAGGACTACATGTTTACAAAAAATAATTTTAAATAAATGAATTTGATCTCCTAAAAGGTAAATCAAAAGTGGTTTTTTATCAACATTTTGATAGCTAGAGAGGAGACTCCATTATAGGTATGTCTTAAAAATAGCGGCTTTCTATCCAAGGGGGTTTGATATAAGTGGGTTTGATAAAACCCTCTTCAAATAAAACCCTTAAAATGGAACCTTTTTAAGGCTTAAATCATTATATTTTCTAAAAATATGTGATTTCAGCAAAAATCAGGATGTCCCAAAAAGTGTAACCCATTATTGTGGTAGCACCCAGGAACACAACTACTTGGTTTGATCACTTTGACTATTACAACTAGAAAGGCCACATTAGAGACACTGATCCATGTTATGCCTCATGATCTTTCATATAATCTTCTCTTAGGTAGTTGACTTTGACCCAAATAGTTGTTTGAACATTTTGAAAAGCGAGGAAAATCCTTTGAAAATATTAAAACCAACTACACAAGTGGAACACATGCAAACAAATAAAGAAAAGCATATCGAGCAAATCACAAAACTATTATAAGATGATTGGGGTTCCTTAGACTTCAAACCAACATTCATGAGAGAATAAAAGATCATAAATAAAGAGTTTGAAAAGGGAAAAGAAAAAACAACAATTTCAACACAAAATTTGGAAAACCCTTATAAAGCATCCACCTCAACCATTTTAGAAGAAAAAAATTACACAAAAAGCTTTGATGAAGTTGACTATCAACAACCTTTGAATCCTAAAGAAATGAAAAAGATTTGCGGAAGAAGTTATGAACTTATGAAACAACTTGGATATAGTGGAAAAGGATGTGGTTCTAGAGAACAAGGTATTTGTGTCTCTATAAAACCTAACATGTAAGAAACAAATGGGTATGTGTAGGATCATGATGGGCCAAAAAGTGGCGATATGTAAGCCATATGATGGCCCATGTGGCTGACGACATTTTTTTTACCCAAAATTGGTGAAACGAAAAGGGTTTTTAGAGGAGATTCTCAACTTTCCACCAATATAAATTATGCTTTACTTTTAATTTAATAAATAATTATTATTCATTTTCTGTTAGAATTATGAATAGAGTCCTGATTGAAAGGCTGATTGAAAAAAAAATATAACTTTCAAACAGTATCACATTTTTTGAATCTTAAACATGCATCACATTCTATGCTTTGCATAATATAAGATTTAAAAAAAAAAATGAATTTCATGAATTTTTTACGAGGTTAAGGTGGTTAGACAAATGAGCTTTTATATTTTTTAAAAGTTGTAATAAAAAATTATTAATTAATTATTTACTTGGAAAAAAAATATAAAAAAATATGCATCACATCGAGACATGAGTCCTCTACTTATATCTAAAATATTATCATTTTATTGTGGTTAGGGTGGTCAGACAAACACCTACTTCTTATTTCTACCTTGAAATTTAAATACTACTGCATTGAAATTTCAAATTTTCACCAAATACATTTTTTTAAAAAATAAAGGTCTAGTGGGTATGTATAGGATCATCATGGAAAAAATAGGCCCTTAAGTGGTAAAAAATTCAGAAAAATCGGAGTTAGGTAACTTGAAATAAAAATTTGAATCAGTTATCTATATTATTTCAAAAATATGTAAGAACAAAATCTATAGAAAATTGAATTTAGTTTCTAAAATACTAAGTTTATTTTCAAAAAAAAAAATCTATTTGGTGAAAATTTAAAATTTCGATGCAATAGTACTTAAATTTCATGGAATAAAATAAGAAGTAGGTGTCTATCTAACCACCCTAACCACAATAAAATGATAATAGTTTTTAATAATATTTTATATATAAGTAGAGGACTCATGTCCCAATGTGATGCATATTTTTTTGTAATTATTTTCCAAGTAAATAATTAATTATGAATTTTTTATTACAACTTTTAAAAAATATAAAAAATCATAAGTTTGACAACCTTAACTTGGTCAAAACTTCATGAAATTTAATTTAATTTTTTTTAATCCTATATTATGTGAAGCATAGAATGTGACACATGTTTTCGATTCAAAAAATATGATATTGTTTAAAAGCTATAGATTTTTTTCAATCAACCTATCAATTAGGACTTTATTCGTAACTCAAATAGAAAATGAATAGTAGTTATTTATTAAACTCAAAGTAAAGCATAATCTATATTGGTGGAAAGCTGAGAATATCCTTTAAAAACCCTTTTAATTTCATCAATTTTGGGTAAAGATAAAGTCGCCAGCCACATACCCATCATATCGCCACTTTTTGGCCCATCGTGATCTTGCACATACCCTAGTAGTTTAGAAACTACATTTAATTTTCTACAGATTCTATTTTTACATTTTTTGAAATAATATAGATAACTTATTCAAATTTTTACATCAAGTTGTCTAACTCTAATTTTCTATCTTGTTATTGCCACTTAAGGGCCTATTTTTTCCATGATGATCCTGCACATACCCAAATAATGGTCTTGGTTATTGTCCTTTTATAGAAATAAACAAGCCTTCACTTAATATCAACACTCTCACAAAATATTCTTCTAAGCCGACTTTAACAAGTAGTGCATCCTAAACTGATAGACACTAGTGGTTTTGGTTGTTATCATAATTTGCGAGAAATGAAACAAACAAAGAAATATTTTCTTAATGTCAATGTCATCACACAAAACACTGTTGATTTGAATTCATTATATTTTACACCCTCTTGTAAAGGAGAGAACAAAATCTCACAATCTAAAGAATCTTGTGTAGGTATGTCACCTTGTACTAAGAGAGAGATATATTTGTCACATAACAAAACATCCTCTACTTTTGATCAAGAGAGTATCTTGAAGAAATTCCTCCAAGATAATTTTATATACACAAAGTAAATTTTACTACAAAAGTTCATTTTGTGCATATCATAGAGTTCATGGCCATGCTACTAATGAATTGAAGGATTTAAGTAACAAGATTCAACCTTAGGGACTGTGGTGCTCTTCCTTGTGTTGAAGCACCTAATTCCTCTAACTGATAATTAATCTCATCCTATTTGGCTCATCCTTGTCCTACACTAAGTGGGGGCAAGGGCTTAGTTAGCCTTGTCCTAATATGTCACTTGTTGTTGTCTCTTTTGGCTAGTTGATCATGTTTCATGTACATATAAGAGCAAGCTTGGGATGTGGATGGCATGCCTTAAGTTGACTCACACATGACATACTTATTCATGATGTAGTTCAATTCAAAAACATATGACTTGGCATAGGGATTTCTCAATAACCTCTCATGCCTTCTTCTACTTCAAAGCAATTTCTCATAGTAATGATGTTAGGGGTATGTGCAGGATCATGATGGGCCAAAAAATGGTGATATGTAAGTGATATGATGGCCTATGTGGTTGGCGACTTTTTTTATACCCAAAATTGATGAAACGAAAAGGGTTTTTAAAGGAGATTCTCAACTTTCCACCAATATAAATTATGCTTTACTTTGAATTTAATAAATAATTATTTTTTTCATTTTCTATTTGAGTCACGACTAAAGTCTTGATTGATAGGTTGATTGAAATACATCTATAGCTTGCAAATAGTATCACATTTTTTGAATCTGAAACATGTGTCACATTTGATGCTTCACAACTATAGGAATTATAAAAAAAAATGAATTTCATGAAGTTTTGACCAAGTTAAGGTGGTCAGACATACAATTTTTTATATGTTTTAAAAGTTGTAATAAAAAAATCATAATTAATTATTTACCTGGAAAGAAATTACAAAAAAATATGCATCACATTGGGACATGAGTCATCTACTTATATCTAAAACCTTATAAAAAAAACATTATCATTTTATTGTGGTTAGGGTGGTCAGACATAAACCTACTTATTTTTTCCTTGAAATTTAAGTACCACTCCATTGAAATTTAAAATTTTCATCAAATAGATTTAAAAAATAAAAATAAACCTAGAACTTTAGAAAGTAAATTCAATTTTCTATAGATTCTATTCTTACATATTTTTGAAATAATATAGATAAATTATTCAAAATTTTATGTCAAGTTTCCTAACTATGATTTTCTAAATTTTCATCGCCACTTAAGGACCTATTTTTTCCATGATGATCCTACACATACCCTTAGCAACCACTTTAAAGTGGGGGCATTCATCGACACTCATGTTTCACTATGTGATTTTATTTATTCTTGTGATGCATCCTTTTCTTTGTGTTTTCATTAGGCTTGATTTTCTTCGAAAGTGTGATATTTTTTGGGGTTCTCCTCTCTTGGAGACATTAAGCACGATGTTCCCTAAGAAAATACCTTACACGAACTAAGAAAAATCCCTTAGAAAATTCCTTACACTATTTTTCATTTACATCATTTATATGGCCACCTTCCATAACACACTTTGCATGCCTATGGAGCCATCTTTTTTTTCATGAGTTCCAAGCATACAAAGCTTTGCTTGCCTCATGAAGCTCAAACTTCATTGTTTGTTCATGAGATCCAAGCATACTAAGTTTTTCCTATCTCATGAAGCTTGAAGATCATTATTGTGTGGTTCCTTATCAAAGTTTTCAGGAGGTATAACATTGGTATGGTTGGATGAGAAGCCGATCTGAGGAATGACTTTCCCTTATCCACTTATGTGTGTGTGAGCACATATTAGTCGTATGTGTCTCACCTTCTTTGATTACTCACCCACTAGGTAGCTAGGAGTTTCATTTCATTAGAGTGAGCGTGCATCTTTGAACAGACAACTTAGATCTAATCCACATCATGTTGCACAAATAGTTGAAACTTGATCCACCTTTTTATTTTTTATTATTTTTGTTTTTCTTTCTTTTAGTCAATGAAATTGCATGATCATGTATCTTGATGTTTCATACCTTGTATGTGTATTTTTGAGCTTATGTTAGTTTTATTTAGGGTCCTAGATCTTGGAGGCTTAGTTACCTCCTTGATCTTTGTTATCCTAGACCATCTACATTGGTACGATTAGACCCCTCTTAGTATATTTTGAATCAAGTTCATCCTCTCTCTAAAGTGGGGGCTAAATGTAGTTTCAAAAAATATCCTCATGTACATTTTTACACTTAATTTGGGAATAATTAATGATAAATTAGACTTAATGTCGCATTGATCTAGTGTTGTGAGGCATTTTACACATCCACATTAGGTCTTGAGCCCTATTTAGGCTAAATATACTTAACTGTACCTTAATTTAATGTTGTAAAGTGTATTTATTTACACCTTCACATTAAATTTAGGAGGTTTGTACAATAAGGTGGACCTAATCTAGTGTTGTAATGTGTTGTAAACACTCACATGGGATTTTGGGCCCTCATAAGTTATATGGACCTAATTTTTCCTTTATTTAGTGTATTTATTTACACTTTCATATTGAATTTTGGGCCCTCTTGCATTTATGACCTTAATATCATAGTTTTTGATGTGGTAAGTAGCATTTATAGGGTGTTATACCATTAACACAAAGAGCCACTAGGTCTAAAAATTTCAAGTCTGAAAAATATTAGAGACAAAGCCAAAAAATATACATCGCAGACCAAAAATAGATAGACAAAAACCAGACCAAACACTGACCAACTGGCATTTTCTCAGTTCTTAGATAGGATATTAACAACATCATCTACAACCCATTCCTGGCCATCATCAACATTCTTCTCATTCATTTCATTCTTCATAACCGTAGATAGGGTGCTGGTAACATAGTGGACCGGCTTGACAGTAAAACAAGTCAAGCAACATAATTTCTTGTCCATTTTATCCATTCTTTCCTATAACACACAAATATCCTCCTCATAATCCACAATATTCATAGTATCAACATGCTCCACACCTAGTGGGTCTGATAACTGGGAAGCCAAGTTGTCCTTCTACACTTTTCTAATATCGAGAATTGTGTGGGGTCCTCTAGAATACTCCTCCTCAACGCCAAAAACCTATTAATATAATCATTAATAGGCTAATAATACCCTATATTGTGCATCCCAAGGCATATTTCAATCAAAATCCCAAAAATATACACAAATAAGCTTAATTTACACACTCCCTGACACTTTAGCAACTAAAAAAGGCCCTGTGGAACCCATTCACCACTTTGGGTGAATGAGTCCCCTCCAGGTGGGACCTATTTTCCCAACTTGGTGAATGAGTCCCATTTGGCCTATTTTCAAGGTTTTAAGTAGGAAAAATTGGGTTTTAAGTTCATATTTCATGTATGTCAGCCTTTGGGATCTAATACATGAGATATTAGATGTATTTCCTATATAAATGAGGTCTCAAATCATTATTTCATCAAGAATTCATCATGTCAAGTCAAGCATTCAAGATTTAAGCATTCCAAGACTTCACAAGATCATCAAGAGAGAATTCAAGGTTATTTCTAAGGAATTCAAGGGTAGAATTATTCCTCAATTGTTGCATCAATTCAAGATCCATCATCATGTCAAGGATATCAATCATCAAGCATGTTATTGAACTAGTGTTCTGATGTAGCATTGAAGATCCAAGATCAAGCATTGTTCTACTCCCATTGTCAAGATCAAGGTCTACATCCTTCATGGCCATTTCATGTTGAGTTATAGATTTATAGGAACATAATTTACAAGAAATCATTCAAGGTATCATTGCTCATGTTTCATTTCCTATGTTTCATTTTTGATGTTCATCTTTCATTATTTCATCATTTTGTTTAATTACCTAAAAGATTTTTGACCAAGGCAAACCCTATGAACACTAAAAATCAATAATTTTTTCTCCCCTTTACATGTGTGATTATATATCTAGGTATCTTGGAGCTTGAAATATCATTGAAGATTAGGTTAAAAGCTTGGAGAAATTTTTTACATTTGTCCCCTCATTTGCAAGGTTGTCATATTCATAAAAAGTCACCTGCATGTTTGAAATCAATAGTTTCATATCAAAAAACAAAGTGGAACAGAAAGAGAAGACACTAAAGAGAAAACTCTGGCTTTGAAATTCTAGAAAATCCTAATTGGACGCATTCACCTAGATTAGAAAATGAGTCCTAGTTTAGGTCAATTTTGAGATTTTTGAATTTTTAGATACCCTTTTTCTAGAAACCCGTTCTTATGCAGAAACCCTGATCTGGGACTAATTTTCCTAGATTGGAAAATGACTCCCAATAGTCCTAATTTTAGATTATTTAACATTTTAGGCCTCCATTCAACTTGTCTTAGATTTCTAGATGCTTTTCTATATTTTCCAAGATTTTTGTTCTAATTTATTTGCATTTATAGGTCATTTAGTGAAGTTTCTTGCATCATTGAGTTAAATCATTAGATCTTGCATTTCATACATTTTTCTAGGCCCTAGCTTAGTGGTGAACCCCTTATTAACTCATAATCATCCCCTAGGAAACCCTATTGTCATATCTCTCTCCCCTTTATTCATTGGATTGAGATCTTCAGGGCATCCTTGAATGTTAGTTGGAGAAAAGTAGTGTTCTATGTCCTAAACCATAAAGCATCCATTGTTCAAATAATCAACTATAAATTTCCTATTGTACTAAATAACATGAAGCTATGAACATACCAAAACTAGACTCATCAAAATAAATAGTAGATGAAAGAGATGAAATATCATGAAATATCCTAGAATATTAGTAGATGAAAGAATACCAAGATTCAAATGACTATATTGAAACTCCTCAAAAGTTTCCACACTAGATCACTTAGTGTGTACACCAATTGAAGGAATAATAAGACAAAAATATGAGAATGTGTAGATTCAAAATTGATGATCAAACTCCCCATTTTAAACTATATCTTTTTTATATAAATCTTAGATTATAAAATAAAATCTAGTGTCAAATCAACACTATTTCCTACTCCACCATATGTGACTTGATAGATAGAAATGATATTGGTTAAAAATGAATGCACACAAAGAACATAATTAAATTCTCTATCATCCATGTTAATAAAATCCTTACCAAAAACATGTACATATATGTGTTGTTGGCCATCATGATGTGTGGTGATGAACAAGACTCAATTAAGGATATCATACTCTTTAATGGAGCCATATGATGTCAAACTCTTGAATCAAGTATGCACCTCTCTGAATTCAAATATGCAACTAAAAAAAGTGGTTACCCCTTATGTTCCTTTGACTTTGATAAAAAAACAAGAAGATAAACCCTCTAACATTGTTGAAGGGAGATTAATTTGATTCTTCTGAAGAAGATTCTTTAACTTGTCAAGCTATTTTGAATAATATTAATGTATATCATTCCCTATTTTCTTTAAAGATTCACACTTATACTTCTCCTTCATAGATGATTCACATTGAAAGGGAGAGTTTTCAAACTCTTTGTGTAGTTTTCTCTTTCTCTTGTTTTCTTTATTTTTAGGATCATTGATTCATTTTGAACCTTAGAATCACTAACCACCAATTATTGTGGTTTAGAAGACTTGATGATACCCATTTGAATTATAAGATTTATAAACTCATCAAACTTAGGATCAATATATGATGCTCCAATAGAAATACAATGGGTATGAAAGATAGAAATAAACATTGACTACTCAAAAACAAGCTTGTAAAGAAATTTAGAATCAATTGTAAATCCTCTTTATCCACATTGCACAATTTTTTAGTTATGTTGTTATTTTCTTATTCTTGGAGATGCACTCTTGCATGTGGTCAGAATCTTTAAGATCAAGATTCATCAAATCAATATCAATTTTATATCCCCTAACCTTCTTTATTTTGCTATATTTTGTTTTTCAATATCCTACGCCTATGTTTCACATGATTTAGTATGAAATTATAAATCAAAATAAGCTGATGAGCATATGCATTGAAGTGTCTGTTCATGATTAATCTCCCATATTTCATTTTCTTTAACATAAATAGTTCCAAAAATGATTTCCTTTATATATCCTAGATAAGCCTTTCCCATGAGATAATTCCATACTAATTTTCTTCATGAAGCATAATTATGTGGAGTTAGGAGTTTAATTTTATATTTTCCCATTGCAAGAACACACCACAAAGAAAATAAAGAAATCAACCACCCAAAATTACCCAATCATGAATCCTTCAAAGAAACATATGATTTGGTACTTTATATTCAATGTGATTACATGTGCCACTTACGAACAATAGTGAAGTGGACTTTATCTTTGTTCATAAACATGCCAAATTTGGCCACAAAATCAAAATAAAAATTTTAGATATAATGAGATCAATTTGATAAAATCGCTACAAAATATATCAAAAAGTATGCACTGACAAAAAAATCACCCAAAAAAATTTAACGTAGGAGTGAGAATGGGGCCTCGAAAGTTCCCAAAATGAGAATGATTCAACAACACCTGTGAGAATCTACAATTTCTAGAAAAATAAGCACCAAAATAGGGAATGCAACTATGGGGCCACACCAATGGATGTTGCATGGAATCATGCTAAGCATTGTTAGAATTGTGAAAAATCATAAACCATGAGCCACAAGATCAAACAACAAACAAAGACACCTTCCACAAAAGAGATCTAAAAACAGTATATGTAATATTCCTCAACAAGAAAAAGCTACGGAATGAACCTCAAGAATCTTCAAGGAAAACAACAGTCCTCAAAGGTTGAGAGTTTGAGAGAAAATCTCCAGAGTGATAATACAATGAGGGTTTGAGTGCTATATATGAGAAACCCTAATAATTTCTCACTTTAGTTAACAAAAAATCACTTAGTTAATTGAGTAAAGAACTCCTAGGTTTAGCTTAAGTGCATGAGAATAAACTAGACTCATAATTAATTAAAGATTAATTAATTATTAGCTAATGCATGATTACTCTAACATCCCCCTTCAGATGAACTTAGGGAGTAGCTTAAAACCCTAAAAATAAGGCATTATGGGTCCCAACAAACAAGGCTTGGTTAGGTACCCATGTACAAACAAAATATCTCTCACAACAAGAGAAAAAAGAGAAAAACCTAGTGGGTGAAAGCTCCTCTCCAAAAGAGAGAAAGGTGAATGAAGGAATGAAAAGCCTACAAATTAAGGTGTGAAGGATTGAGAAGCCTCCAACCAAACAATGTCTCAAAAAAGATGAACATGTAGAACATCACTAAAGAATGAAGAAGTTGTAGAAAATTGTCAAACGATGACTGATATGGTACTAAAATGAAGAACCCCCTCTAAAAAAAATGATGATCAAGATCAAGATAACAAGAATCTGAATTAATGCCCCAATGACACTACTCAAATCAAATGGGAAATAAAGGAAAAATATTTAGAAATTGAAGATACAAATGATAAGATCCAAGGAGACTATAATCCACATGAGTTCCACCAATGACACTACTTGAATTAGATGGAAAACAAAGGAAAAAAATTGGAAGTCCAAGATACAAGTGGTACATGCATCTGCATGAGTGACCCCACTGACACTACTCAACATGCAAGATGCATGTAAAAAATATGGGTACAAAATAGTCTAAAGAATGTTAATCATGAGAGAGATGCTAATTTTCATGAGTGTCCCCATTGACACTACTCAAATCAGATGGAAAAAATCAAGAACTCGAAGATACAAAATGGCACGTGAATCTATATGAGTGACCAAAAAGTTGACACTACTCAACATGCATGAAAACTGCAAGTCAAAAATATAGGTACTAGTAGTCTGTGATAAAATAAAAATGGAATATTGCCTCCAAAAAAAGGAATGTCTGAATGTCCATATGGTAAATTCTCCAACTCACTAAAATGCATGTAACCAACCATTGATGTACACTACATCTGAAAATACATAGGAACAAGAACTAGATACATAGATCACTCCAAAGCGAAACTAAGGAAGCATTAGAACCAACAATAGAAACCTCCCCATAATGTTGAGAAGGGGAGATCCATGAAAGGTACTCTAAAACTATGTGAAATGAAGAAGTGCATGTAGGACTAACAACCTAGAAATAAAAGGGTATACAAACTAAGGAACACGTGCATGATGCAAGAATCACTAGGATTCATTGTTGTCATGGAAGGGACACTCACTTGAAAAATGTGTGATGGAAAACCAAAGGAAAACATCCACCCCCCATGGTAATTTATATCATAATGGAAATATAAAAGGGCATAACAGGATGTGCAAAATCCCCAAAAAATATACACCAGAATGTCACTTTATCTAAGTGCACCTACAAAAGAGAATATGCATTAAAAATATGTCTACAATGCACAAATAGGACAAAATATTTGAAATACAATTAGAACAGCCAAAAACAAGTCATCCCATGTAAACAAAAAGTTTCCAATAGCTAAGATGTCCAGGTAATTCACCAAAGTGCGTAAAAATAAAAACCTAAATAAAATGTACCTAGGATAAACCTAGAAAAAGTGCATGGATGGAACTGAAGAGCTCTAAAAGATGATTCCAAGCCACTAGAATTGTGAAAAATGGAGAAATTGGTCAAAAGTTATGAGCTTGGAAATTTTGACCAGTTTCTTCATTTTTCACAATTCTATTGGTGTTGGAACCATCTTTCAAAGCTCTTCAGTTCCACCCATAGAATTTTTTTAGATTTCTTTTCAAGTACATTTTACTTGGATTTTTGCATTTTCACACTTTGATGAATTACATGGATGTTTTAGCTCTTGAGAACTTTTTTTTTACATGGGATGACTCATTTTTGGCTATTCTATATGTATTTATAGTATTATGTCCTATTTGGACATTGTAGACATCTTTTTCACGCACATTCTATTTTGTAGATGCATTGAGATAAAGTGTCATTCTAGTGTATACTTTTTTCGGGATTTTGCACATCTTGTTGCTCCTTTTGTATTCAGACTATCATATAAAGTGGCATGGGGGGGTTGATGTTTCCCTTTGGTTTTACATCACACCTTTGTCAAGTGAGTGTTCCTTCCATGACAATAGGGTGATCCCACAATACTAGTTTACAATTTTGTTGAGGAAGGAAAACTGCAAAAAGGCTCCGATGAAGAAAATTTCAAGTTTTGGGGGGTTCACACGATGGGGGCGTTCTCTCTAGCCCAAAAGGGGTTCACTCTAACCCTCCTTTGAGTGAACCCCTTTTCTATGATGTGACCATTTTTTGCACATTTTTAAAAATGAAATCAAAGGGAAAGTTAAGACAAAGGGGAGTTCGCTCGAACCCCTCTTTGAGAAAACCCCCTCACTCAAAAGGGTCAAGGGGAGTTCACTCAAAGGGGGGTTTGAGAAAACCCCCTTTTTTGCCTCCTTCTCTCCCTCTTCTACCAAATTTCTATAGAAAAATTCCTTTCAAAGTTCGAGTTGAGGATGAAAATGGAGGAAAATTCATAGACCCAACTAGATAATGGTAATCCTCAAAATGAGCCATCCATTGAATATAATTTTAATGTATTTGTGTTTTATTATTTATTTTTCAGTTTAATTAAACATAAAATTTTCATTGAAAATCAAGCTCTTTGTCCTACATGTGGAAAAATAGTAGATTATAAATTTTTTTTTGGAAAATATCCTCATGCTATGTATTGATGTCTTTGATCTAGTAAAAAATAATAATTTTGATACATACAAATAAAATATGTTGTATATGGTTGGCCTGTGTCTAAATTGTAATCGGTTTGACTTCAAAACTTAATTAAGAAAAAAATATTCAATAAAACACTATAAAACCAAATTAGCATGCTATTTATCATAGTTATAAAGCTAAATTAAAAGAAAAAACAATTTTATCCTTCATAGAAGAAAAATCATGTTGTTTATGGTGAACATCACTTTTTAAAAATGGTATTTACTATTAAAAACTAGTTCTCGAAGGAGATGGAAAGATAAATCTAATCTGAGTCCAAAAATTCTTTAAAATATATATATCTAGAATCTATAGACAAAATGTCACAAATCACTAGTTTACATCATCTTCAAAATTCATCACGGTTTAGTAGCTATAGGTGCCCGAAAGTGAATATTTAGTTAAAAAATTCAATTCATTGTCCACTTTGGTCATAAATTATAAAATAGTATTGTGGGATCACCCAATAGTGAACTCCACTAATTCTTACCTCATGCATGTGTGCCTTAATTTTCACACCCTTTTATTTGTAGGTTGTTTCTCCTACATACACTTCTTGGTTTCACACAGTTTCATTGTAATTGTCATGGCTCTCCCTTTTAAGTATTATGGGGGGTTTTCTACTAGTGGTGCTAGAATGCTTCCTTGGTTATTGGAGTGATCTACATATCCAGTTCTTGTTTCTATTTACTTCAGATGTAGTGAACATCAGCGGTTGGTTACCTGCATTTTAGTGAGTTGGAGCATTTATCATATAAATATTCTTACATTCTTGTTTCTGGAGGCAACCTTCCATTTTCATTTGATCATAGACTATTGGTACCTATATTTTTTACTTGTATTTTTTCTTGCATGTTGAGTAGTATCATTTTTGGCCACTCATGCAAGTTCATGTACCATTTGTATCTTCAAGTTCTACATGTTTTCCTTTGTTTTCCATCTGATTTGAGTAGTGTTTTTGGGGACACTCATGCAAATTATTGTCTCTCTCATGATCAAATTTCTTCAACTATTTGGTACCTGTATTTTTGGTTTGCATCTTGCATGTTGAGTAGTATCATTGGGGTCATTCATGTAGATCCGTGTATCGTCTATATCTTTGACTTTCAGATGTTTTCCTTTGTTTTCCATCTAATTCAAGTAATGTTGTTAGGGGCACTCATATAGTATAGTCTTCTTGATCTTGACATTTGTAACTTCGATTTCTAGATGTTTTGCATTTTTTTACCATTGGATTTGAGTAGTGTCATTGTGGGAACTCATGCAAATTATTGTTATCTTGATCTTGATCATTATTTTTTTCAAATAATGTTCTTCATTTAAGCAATACATCTATCATCTTCAATAGTAGTCTATAGCTTCTTGTGCTTTAGCGATGTTCTACATGTTCCTCTCTTTTTGGGACATTGTTCAGTTGGAGGCTCCTCAAACCTTTACACCTTGGTTTGGAGTCTTCTTCAATCGTTCATTCATCTTTCTCTCTTTTGGAGAGGATTTTTCTCCTACTGTGGTTTTCTCCTTTTCTCTGGTTGTGACAGATCTTTTCTTTGTACATGGGTACCCAACCAAGTCTTGTTTTTTGGGACCAATCATGCATTCTTTTTAATATTTTTAGCCACTCCATAAGTTCATCTTAAGGGGGGGTGTTAGAGAAATCATATATTAGCTAATAATTAATTAATATTTAATCTATTATTAGTTTAATTTAATCTCATGCACTTAAGAAAAACTTAGGAGTTCTTTATTCAGTTAACAAAGTGATTTTATGTAAACTGAAGTGAGCAATTATTAGGGTTCCTCCAATATAACACTCAACCTTGATTGTATTATCACTCTAGAGATTTACTTTCAAACTCTCAATATTTGAGTACTCTTGTTTTCCTTGAAGATTATTGAGGTTCTTTCTTTAGATTTTTCTTGTTGAGGAATATTGCATATATTGTTTGCAGATCTCTCGAAAGGAAGGTGTCTTTGTTCATTGTTTGATCTTGTGGCTTGTGGTTTGTGGTTTTAAAAAAAATCCCCCTAAGAATCCTATAGAAAAATTGGACAATTTTATAGTAAAAAATTTTAGAATCAACCTTTTGAATGCAACCATGAGGTCCTTTTCATGCCAAAATGTACTGAAAATGTAGCTACCCTCTAAATCTAAAAAAAATGGAACAACTTCAAACCCTCGTAGATCTAACCTCAAGAGTCCAAATCAGGCCAAACAAAAAGAAAATATAACTTCCTCGACAACTTTGAATCCAATGGAAGACTTTGTTTCAAGGATTCTAGATGAACTAAAAATTTCCTACCTCCAAAATTTTCCTATTACCCTTGTTGAAGAAAAAAACCTCATAAATCGAGAAGGGATTCATTGAATCAAAGCTCTGGTACCATGTTATAATTGTAATAAACCAAAAAACATGATCCATAGGATCAAACAATGAACAAAGACATCTTCCACACAAGATATCTACAAACAATATATACAATATTCCTCAACAAGAAAAAGGTACAAAATGAACCTCAAGAATCTTCAAGGAAAACAAGATTCCTTAAAGGTTGAGAGTTTGAGAGTAAATATCTAGAGTGATAATACAATGAGGGTCGCGTGCTATATAGGAGTGACCCTAATAATTGCTCACTTTAGTTAATAGAAAAGAACTTAATTAGTTGAATAAATAGCTCCTAATTTTAGCTTAAGTGCATGAGAATAAATTAGACTAATAATAAATTAAAGATTAATTAACTATTAGCTAATGAATTATTATTCTAACAAACACACAATACCCTGATGCACATTATATGCACATAATTTTTTTTAAAATTTAAAATTTTAATCTTTTGAAAAAATAATTAATTTTTTTCACCTATGAACCAATTGAAGGAAAACTATGTGATTGTATAGCCATATGAATGAGTGATCATCCATACAATATTAATGGTAATAGGGATGAGAATTTCACTAGGGGAATTGGGAAAAAGTGTCTAATTCTGATAATTCAATAACTAATCATATAACTTTTGGTCTTCTAGAAGTAATGGTAGGGTTTGTTTTGACCCAAAATGATAAAAAATTATAGCTACTTTCCAAATTTCACAACCACCTCCCAACTTCAAACCCTTGTAGATCTAGCCTCAAATATCTAGCATGGATGAATAAAAAGGTAAAATTGAATTTCTTGAACTCTTTGAACTCAATAGCAAGTTCAGTTCTACACCAAAAAATATCTCTATATTTACTATCAAGTTTTTCACTCCTCTAGATCATCATTCAATGCAAGAGAAAAATATACTCAACTTTTCAAGATCTATAATCTATATCTCTTAATTAATACTAGAAAGAATCAATCCCAAAAGTTATAATACCATGTAAGAGTTTGTATATAATTCTATTTACAATGAAATTTTTGGCAGAAGATTATAATATCTAGGAACTTTTATGAAAGTGCAAGAGAGATCAACTATGTTAGAATAATTATATTGTATCAAACATGTAAAATATATAAATATAATGGGTTGATTGAATTAATTATATTACAAAGGGAGACCTTGGTTATATAGGCCATGGTGAACATACAATTACAAAATATTATGACATGTTTCTTATTCCCATTACATGAGATATAAAGTTATAACTATCCTATGTGTACCATTGTAGTGTAGTAAAATGGATCCCTTCACATTTTCACACTCGTTCGGGCCCTCTTTGTGGATTTTGGATTAAATTTTTCCTTGATTTAATGTTGTAATGTGGATAACACATTCACATTAGGTCTTGGGCCCTTGTGAACTAATAGAAATTAATAGTTCCTTGCTAAAGTGTTGTGAAGTGTTGTAACTCACTTTCACACTTTTCTAGAGTTTTATCAATTAACTAAGAATAATAAACATAATTCTAATCAAAATTAATCTTAATCTCCCCTTATTCTAAGTGTTGTAAATTTTTGTAACACACTTTCACACTTCTCTAGGCTTATCATTAATAATTGGCCTTTCTTATGCTTTAAATGACCCTATTTTGCATCCAAAAGCCTCATTTAATGTGTTGTTTTGAGGATAATCCAGACACCAATCACTAATCAATCATAATCCAAGTGTTTCTAGCTTCTATGGCCAAGATTTAGGGATCTGGGACTCATTATTCACCTTCAGTGAATGGATCCCACCTGGATCTTTTGGCCCCGAAGCATGGTTTACACTTTTCTAAGAACTTTTTAAAATATTCCCAAAAATTAGGCCTAGGTAGGCTCATTCACCACCTTGGAAAAATGAGTCTTGTGTGGCCCAAATTCAAATTTAATTCAAATTTTTGATGGGATTTTTTTTCCTAGATCTAATGTTAGCTTGTAGTGTTGCAATTTCAAGAATTCTTGCATAATTAGGTATAAAAACAAGGTTCTTCACTCATATTCTCATGTAGCATTCAAGAGACTTCAAAAGAGCATTCAAGAATTCACAAGTGCATTGAAGGGAAGATCTTCAAGAATTTTAGAGAATTATTCAAGTGTCAATCATCATGTTAAATATTTCTTGCATCATGTTGTTTTAGAGTTAACAATTGTAATGTAGGGTTTTTTGATTCAAGCAAGTGTTTCATTCAAAGATATATCAACATCAAGCTATATTCCAAGTCCAAATCCATTGGATCCATTACTTACATATTTGCAACACCTTATTGCTAGGGTTTGGTGATTTGCAACATTGTTATTTGCTCATTCATTATTCTCCATTCATATTTTCTTTCATTTCAAGGTTGAATTACCAACAAGGGGTTTGACCAAGGCAAACCCCTATTTACTAACCCCACAACATTTTTTTTAGACTACAGGAATTGAATAACCCCACAATATTATTCCCTCTTCTTGTGTGTGATTTGTAGGGCTAGGTTGCAAATTTTTCACGGAGCAAAGTTTGAGAAAAGTTGTCAAATCCCTAAAAAAATTAAAGTTGTCGCCAAGTCTAGGAGAAGCTTAGAGAAGACCTATAGGTGGAAATTTGCAGTTTTGGATCCAAAAACCAATCAAAAAGATTAGAGAAAATTGAGATTAATGAAATCAAGTTGCAAACTTCTAGAAAATGAGAATTCTAGACTAATTCACCACAAGTGGAAAATCAATCCCACTATGTAGGCCTGCCAGAGATTTTCACGTATTTGGATACCCTTTTGGCTAGAACTTGTATTGGCACATTTTTCTAGAAATTGGACTGATTAACCCAACTTGGTGAATGAGTCTCGGTCAACATCAAAAATAGGTTTTCTAGAATTCCAGAGCTCCATTATGCCTTCTTCAATCTCCCAGGTGCACACTTTATGTTGCATTTTGTTCACATTTCTAGTTCATTCAAGGTTTGGAATTTCACATTGTCTTGCATTGTCTTTTCCAAGTCCTTACTTGGTGGAGAAGCCCTCATTAAATTGCATTCATCCTTTAGGATAATCCCTTTGTAATATTTCATTATCCTTTGCATTGAATTCTCAAGGGTTCAATTTGAAAATTGTTAAATTTTTCAAAACAAACATCATTGGGACTCATTCGCCACCCCGGGAAAATCAGTCCCTTTGCACATTTTGCACTACATTTTTTGGAATTTTATATTCATTTTTTGAATTTATGTTTTTTGTTTTTGCTTTTATGTATCAGTTTTCAAATAAAAATTTATAAGCATTTCATTGTTCTTAGCCTACATTGCATTTTCTTTCACCCCACATTTTGTATCCTTTGTATGATTGTTTGGTGTCCTATTTATAATACCATAGTGAGACAAAGTTTGAGAATCATACCATCCCGTGATAGCATAATCATTGTGGATCTTGGGTTGTCTAGATATTCTACTCCTAGTATTAACACTAGCACACTAGGCATGGACAACACCCTTAGCAAATCTTTTCATTCAAGTAGTCTGATGCAAGTTGAAACAAGAAATTATAGTATTCCTCAAGAAAACATAATTCAAATTCAAGATGATTTGGAAAACTTACAACATCAAATAAGCATTTAAAACATTTCTACTACTGAAATTCCTACCATAGAAAACATTCATTTTTGTCACATGCTTGAAAGCGAAGATGGCCTTGACCTTGTGAAAAACATAGTTGAGATCTTTAGAAAACATCTTCCCTCAACCACTAGTTTTTCTTAGCTAACAAGAAATGTTACAAGTCAAGGAGGAACCCAAACTCCTCCTCCCACATTAATAGCCTCAGTACCTACCTACACCAATCCTCAAGTCACAAAAACAATGCAACAAGTTAGTAATGTGATTCCTTCCCTCGATATTCCTGCTAGCATCCCTATTTCCTATGTGGCATCACAAGTTATATCTCCCACCCTACCACCTATAAGCATTCCATTCACTTGTCCTACAAACAAATACACTCTATCACCACTTTCACTTCCATCTCATAATGCAAGTAATGACCCTCTCATAACAAAATGTTTCCAAACTATTTCATCCATTCAAAAGAAAATTTCTACCATAAACCAAAATCAAAATGGCCCACCTTCATATTATGTTAAAATAATTCCATTGTCCTTTGAGATATTACGAACACCGATGCCACAAGGTGTAGAGGTGCCTAGATTTAATAAATATGGAGGGATTTGAGATACCCCTAACCATGATAATGTCTACACTACCTTATGTAGTGACTTTTTCCTTGACGATAAACTATTGGAAAAACTCCTTCCTAGGTCCTTGAAAGATACTACCTTAGAGTGGTTCTCTTCTTTACCGAACAACCATTCATTCATTTAATGAACTTGTTGAAGCATGTGTAAAACATTTCCAAGTGCATATGACTTCCAAGATGACCTTGGCCGATTTGATGAGATGCAAGAAAAAAGAAGAAGAAAAGATAATTGATTTTATCTCACACTATCAATTGCTTTATTCCCAAATTGATGTCAAGGTCCCAAAGCCACACCTTCAAAATATTTTCATATAAATCTTGCAAATTAAGATCCAAGAAAAGCTTACCATGATGAAATTCCCATCCTTCATGCACCTATATATTTCCCTTCATAATTATCAAAATTCGATTAGTAGTCAAGATACAAAATCCTCTTCTAGCCGAATCAAGAGATCTGAACCCGCACATGAAAATAATTCCCAACCTTTTAGAAAACAAAATAAAGGTTTCCTTCAATTTAACCCCCCTCAAGAAAAAAATAAAAATTTCAATAACCAAGTAGCTACTATCAAAGCCATGGTGTGCTTTAATTATGGAGGCCTGAAAACAAATTCACTCCCCTACCTGGTACCCTTCACAATACCACATCCCAACTTGTAGACCAAAAAATGATTACCTTGCCTCTCGTCAAAAGACTCGATCCTAATAAGCCTTTACCCCTGATCTTTTGATCAAATTCTTATTGCCACTATCACTCACAAAATGGACATGGAACAAAACCTTGTAAGCATATTAAACATCTTGTGCAAGACCTCATTGATTTCGACCATATTTCCATTAGAGGTGTTAGTGATCAAGGAAACAAGTTCATTTCCCCTCCGAAATGAAAACTTGCAAATTTTCACCAACCACATGCCAAAGCATAATATTTCATTTGTTAAAGCTAGTGAAAGTACAAATAATAATGTGATGAATGTTAATATAGATGATGAAATCAATGATTTTGTTCTAAATAATGTTAATAATGTCAATTTCTTATAGATGAAAAGGTAGGGGTGATAGAATTCATCCCTCATAAGGGTAAAACTATTAATCCTCTTGACATTTCATTCTCCTCTAAGGATATAATTAGACATGCACCTAATGGTCCTCTTTGCATAGTCATTCATATATATGATAAGCCCCTTAATGGGATATTAATAGATACCACCTGTGGAGAGAATGTGATCACCGAGGAATTTTTACTTTTGCATGAACTCTATCAAGATGAATATGATAAACCAAAAGCATGGATCAAGACGCACAATGGTTTTGCTTTCCCTACAATAGGATCAATCACCCTTTCATTGTAAATAGGACCAAAAACTTTAGATGTCACATTCTCCATCATCCCATAATCAGACAAATTTCATGTGAAGCTAGGCCGCCCATGGCTTCGTACCATGAAAGATATCCCTTCGGTTGTACATAAATGCTTAAAGTTTCCCTTTGAGAATGAAGTATTCACTATTCATCATAGCAGATTTAACCCTTTCTCACCCAAAGGAAAATTTTCGTTAGACATCTTTTGTCTTGAGCCCATGGAACCTATAAAATGTCAAGAAGACTTATTTTTCTTGTCCTATCAAAAGTTCAACTCAAAGAAGATAGCAGAGCTCTCCCTCTGAAACATATCCATATCAACCTCTAAACCTACCATCCTAGATGAAACTATGATTGAACCTACAGAAGACCAACCTAAAATAGAACCTTCACCTACCTCCTACAAATGACCAAGACATAATGAAACCAATCCCATCACACATCCTATAATAAAACAAGTGTACAAAGTCAAAGAGAAACTGGTCAAACAATCTCTCGTGGTTCCTTTTGTTCCTCCCCTTAGGGAAGAAAATAAACTTATGGTTGATCAAACCACTCCTACACAAATGCAACTTGAAAACAAAACCAAAAGAAACAAAGGTGTTAAGCAGTGTAGGCATAGACGTTGTGCCATTGCTTGCAAGTTACATGATGAATTAAACAAAGAAAATCAAGATCCAAACTTTACTAGAGAAATGCATGATGACTCTACCCCCACCCTAAAACAAGACAATTCCACACAACCTCCACAACAAGAATTGAAATTTTCCATGGATATTATCCTTTGACCTCCTATTGTGATCAACTTAGATGATGATGATGAGGCTGCTAAAATTGACGAAGAGGTGCATAATGAACTAAACACATTGTTTTCCTCTTCCATGAGCTTAAATGAAAAATCTCCTACAAAGAGTGTTGAACCTAGTGCTTATCCTAGTTAGGCACTTTCTCTTGTCCCTCTTGCTAGTTTCCCACCTTCATCATATAATGACCATGATTGGGAGGTGGATGGCTTTCTCATAGGTTGACTCACATTTTCCTTACTAGTCTTTTGCATTATTTATTTTTCATTTTATTTTGTGTGATTGCATGTGGGTAATGTGATCCCTAATGATGTTATGTTTTATGTTCTATCTCTCTTTGTGGAATTCCTCTATTTGTACCTTTATTCTTCTCTATGTTGTGCATCTCTTTCAATTTTTATATTTATCCTTTTTCATTTGTCTTGTGTTTTCCATTTGGGGATGATGCAAGGAATTTAAACATTCATGTTTCTTCCATGTCGACCCAAAAGGTTTTTCTTTATTTTAGCTCTCTTTAAGTCATTCTTCCAGTTCTATGTGTATTTTGGGAATTATAAAATTTCTGAGCTCTCTATTAACATTGTAGCAAAGAACATACTGACCCCGAATCCATAGATCCCTTATGTGTTTAGTGTTTTCATCTTGGGGGAAACCATTACCTTTTATTTTTCTCTTACACGACACAACTTTACTCAAAAACATATTACTTGGCATAGGTCTTTCCAAGTTAGCTCTCATATCTTCTTTTTTGTATTTATCAATTGGTACTTCAAAGTAATTTATCACAGCATGGTGTTTAGAAATTTCTTTAAAGTGGGGGCATAAATTGGCATTATTCTTTTAAATTTTAATTTTCATGGTTCATGGTGCAATCTTTTTATTTCATATGATGTGTTTCTCGCTTTGTGGCTGACATGGGTGTCATTTACTTTAGGAGTGTGATCTCTCTTAGAATATTATATTCCTCTTAGTGGCTTTATGCAACACATGACATCCCCTAAGTTGTGAATATTTTATTCTTTAATTGGTCCTCTATTGGAGACATTAGGCATAATGTTCCTTGAGTAAAATGCCTTGCATGAATTAAGAAAGACTCCTTTGAACATTATTTTCATTTTTTATTTTTTATATGACCACCTTGCATAAAAAAGCTTGCATGCCTATGGTGCCATCTTGTTTTTTCATGAGCTCCAAGCATACAAAATTTTACTTGCCTCATGAAGCTTAAAAATTATTGCTTTTTGTGTGGCGCCTTATTAAATTTACCATCAGATATAACTTTGGTATTGTTTGAGCGGGAAGCCTGATCCAAGGCATGACTTTCCCCATAGACACTTGTGTGTGTTTGAGTGCATACCAACCATGAGTGTATATGTATCACCTTTTAGGACTTCTCACCCGGTGGATAGCTAGGAGTTTTGTCGCCTCAGAGTGAGTATGAATTTTTTGGACAAACAACCTAGATATGATCCACATTTGATGGAAAAAAATTTGAAGCTTGTTCTAATCATTTTATTTTCACCATTCCTTTTGTTTTCTTTCATAGTGTATTCTTGTGCCTTCTTGTTGTTCTTTATATAATTCTCATGTGTGTTCCTTTTTGCTTATGGTGGTTTGCCATGAGATCTTGATCCTAGGGGCTCCATTACCCCTCTTGATCAATTTTCATCTCATCTTGCTAGCATTGATACATTTGAACACCTCTTGGCATGTGTTTGTCTACTTTAGTGTGAGTTTGAAGCAAGTTCATCCTCTCACTAAAGTGGGGGCTAAATTTAGTGTAGTAAAATGGATCCCTTGACATTTTCACACTCATTTGGGCCCTCCTTGTAGATTTTGGCTTAAATGCTACCTTGATTTAATGTTGCAATGTGGATAAAAAAATCACATTAGGTCTTGGGTCCTCATGAACTAATGGAATTTAATGGTTCCTTGCTAAAGTGTTGTGAAGTTTTGTAACTAACTTTCACACTTTTCTAGGGTTTTATCAATTAACTAAGCATAATAAATAGAATTCTAATCAAAATTAATCTTAATCTTGCCTTATTTGGATTTTTGTAAAGTTTAGTAACACACTTTCACACTTCTCTAGGCTTATCATTAATAATTGGGATTTCTGATGATTTAATTGGCCCTATATTGCATCTTTTTGAGGATAATCTTGACACCAATCAGTAAACAATCATAATTCAAGTGTTTTTGGCTTTTGGGGCTTGGATTTAGGGATCTGGGACTTATTTTCCACATTGGGTGAATGGATCCCACCTAGATCTTTTGTCCCTAAAGCAAGTTTTACACCTTTTCTAAGTACTTTTTAAAATATTCCCAAAAATTAGGCCTAGGTGGACTCATTTTCCACCTTTGGTGAATGAGTCTCATGTCGCCCAAATTAAAATTTAACTCAAATTTTTTATGGGATTTTATTCTCCTAGATTTCATGTCAGCTTGTAGTGTTGTAATTTCTAGAATTCTTGCATAATTGGGTATAAATACATGGTGCTTTCACACATATTCTCACCTAGAATTCAAGAGAATTCACAAGAAAATTCAAGCATTCACAAGTGCATTGAAGGGAATATCTTTAAGAATGTTAGAGCATTATTCAAGTGTCAATCATTATGTCAAATATTTCTTGCATCATGCTGTTTTAGAGCTAACAATTGTGATGTAAGGGTTTTCGATTCAAGCAAGTGTCTCATTCAAAGATCTATCAACATCAAGCTAGATTCCAAGTCCAAATCCATTGGATCCATTACTTACATATTTGCAACACCTTATTTATAGGGTTTAGTGAGTTGCAACATTGTTATTTTTTTCATTTATCATTCTCCATTCATATTTTCTTTCATTTCAAGGTTTAATCACCAACAATGGGTTTGACCAAGGCAAACCCCTATTCACTAAGTCCATAATTTTTTTCCCTCTTCTTGTGTGTGATTTGTAGGTCCAGGTTACAAATTTGTCAAGGAGAAGAGTTGGAGAAAAGTTGTCAAATCCATAAAGTTGTCAAAGTTTTTATCAAGTCTAGAAGAAGCTTGGAGAAGACCTACAGGTTCCAATTTGCAGTTTTAGATCTAAAACCCAGTCAAAAAGAGTGGAGAAAATCGAGAGCAACGAAACTTGGTCCTCATTTTTTTTAAAAGTAGAAGTAGACTAATTTTCCACAAGTGGCAAATGAGTTCCACTCTATAGGCCCGACAAATATTTTCATAGATTTGGATACCCTTTTGGCTAGAACCTATATTGGCACATTTTTCCAGATACTGTACTAATTCACCCAGCTTGTTAAATGAGTCCCAGTCAATATCAACAACAATATTTCCAAAATTTTGGACCTCCATTCTGCCTTCTTTAGTCTTTCAAGTGCACACTCTCTAGTGAATTTTGTTCACATTTCTATGTCATTTGAGGTTTTTCATTTCACATTGTCTTGCATTGTATTTTCCAAGTCCTTACTTGGTGGAACCCCTCATTAGATCTCATCCAACCTTTAGGACAGTCCCTTTGCAATATTTCAATCTCCTTTGCATTCAAATCTCAAGGGCTTGTTCTTGAGTGAAGAGTGTGAATATTGGTCCTCTCCTTTTAAGTCCCAAACCCTAAAGGTGAAAGGGGGCACACAAAATATTCACCTTTTCAACCATAAGTAAACTTAAGTAACTAGTGTGAATAGGACCTAGGTGATCTATACTAGCTAGGTAAAACACCACTTTCACACCAACACATATATTCATAATTTTCTCATCATATTATAGTTGGCTAATTCTAATAGGATTGACTACCATAAATATTCTTTTTGTGCCATCTAAATCTAAATATTATTCTACAACATCTTATACTAATTAACATGTGATTGTTTTATTATTCCCCGCATCAACTTGGAACCGAAGGATGTTTTCTAGATAGACCAACTTCATAATCCTATTCCCTTTTCTTATTTTTCTTTGAATATTATGTCCCAAGTGATTAAAGGAAATTTATTTTCTTTTGTGTTTCCTTTCAAGAAGATAAATTTTATTCTCTAATTTAGAGTATAAATTGTTCTAGAATTCATCTTAAGGTGAGAAATGAGAAATATTTGAATCATTAATATAACCACTTTTAGAAATAAGATTCTATCAACCATAGATAACCAATTCCCTTTCACTAGGAAGTAAGTTTTTTAATTTAAGAATTGAGAAAGGGTTCCCATAAAAAGGACTTGCAATATCCTTTGAATAGGGGAATAGAAAGGCATTTACTTAGTAAAAATATAATCTTGAATATCATTTCTAAAGCTATCTATTTTTATTTTCTAGTATTTTATTAAATAGAAAATAATTTTTATTTTGAAATTTTGGTTATGTGTCTAAATATGGAGGATTATTTATCTAAAATGGCTTCCATTATCATGACCTTATTACTATAAATACTTAATAAAATGGAAAAATTCATAAACTATTGATGGAAATGGGTTGAATATCCTAAAATTCACTAACTCCTTAACACCTTCCATTGATATGAGTAGCTTCAATGGCATGTCAAAGGGCCTCTACCATAGTAATAAAAAGTAATGGATCAATTGAATCTCCTTGTCCCAAGTCGCTAGAGGGATTAAAGCAACCACATGGATTCCCATTAACAAGTATAAAATAACATGGAGTGGATAGGAAGGTGTATGTACAAGCTATCCTTCTTTTCCAAAATCTCAAACCTCTCCATTACTTCATTAATACACTAATCTACTTGATCATATTTCTTTCCAATATCAAATCTAATAATCATTTCTTTCAACATTTCTCATGTTCATCATGTGAATGTCTTCATAAGATATAATGATATCATTCATGATGGATCTACCTAGGGAAAAAACACTTTAACATATTACCCATGGATTTGGAAATTTATTTGTATATTATGTCACAAAGAGATGGGGTATAAATCCTTCCAATATTCCATTATATTTTTTCTAGGGATAAGTGTAATGAAAGTGTTGTTGAATTCTTTTAGTGTGGGTTAACTCTTTCTATATTCCAAAGATTGCTCCCAAAGCATCTTTCCCACTATACCCCAACATTTTTAAAGACATTAGTATTAAAAGATCTATGCTCAAGGGATTTATCAGGATAATATGTAGTATTTTTTATTTGATTTCCTCTTCAAAAAATGGAGTAATTAAAAATTTATTCTAAACTATAGTAAAAAAATTGGATTTTTTTATATGGTTTCTGCTTAAAATTTAAGGTTTGATCCTTTCCAATTATTGATGAGGTTACTAAGAAAATTTACTACCTCGTTGCTAACATCATAGATTTCCTCTAGAAGGATTTTGCCATTTTATTTTATGGTTGATATATTTCTTATGTTTTTATGTATCTTGATTGAATTATCGAATAATTTAGTGTTCTTATCCCCATATTTTAGCCCTAATTCCCTAGATTTTTAGTGTGCAAATATTTATTCTCATTCTAGTAATTTTTTCTTGTGATAAGCTTCCTAGTGCATGAACTTCTACAAGATGAATTTATTGATCCACATTTTTTTTTAAAGAATTTAAATTTGAAATGTGTTCAATATTCCAGTTTTACATAAAGGACTCAATGTGGTTCCATATTTTATGCAGTTTGAACATCTTAATACATTTTTATTTAAGAGTTGAATGCCACCAATTTTCCATATTTGTGAGAAAATTAGGATCATATAGCCACATATTATCTAGGATAATTATCTAAGCTTGACACTCAAAGGATAGAAAAATCATATCCAGTAGAAAAATTTCCCTTGTCTCTAATGGATATAAAGTGATCCAAAATTTATTCTATTTTGTTTAATCCCAAACCTTAATTGGTCCATGTGAAGGAGTCATTTTTTATTATGATGTTTTTTATGATTTCATGTATTAAAAAATTCTTGAAAGTCTTGGTAGGATTGAGTAGCTCAACTTCATCCATATTTTTATCTAATAATAATAGAATGGAGTTAAATTCCATTCCCTTCATGACCAAATATTTAGCTATGGGTTGAAGAATTTTGAAATGCACACAAGACAACTAAGAGGGGGGTGAATTAGTTGTATTAATTCTTCCCACTTATAAACTTAAACAATTTTACTTTAACTTCAATTTGTTATTAAGTGTAAACATGAAATGAAAATAACAGAAAAACAACACTAGAGACACCAAATTTATGTGGAAAACTCAATGAGGGAAAAACTACGATGAGGATTAACTCACAATATAGAAGAATACAAAACTAGATACACAGGCTCACTACCTAAGGGATGACTTCCTAGATATGAAGGCTCACTGCCCATATTAGGAGCTCACTCCATTAAGACTCACTGTCTAGAAAAGGAGGCTCACTTCCTATATAAAATTACAAAGAGATAGATAAAGATCAACCACTAGGAGTTTCACACACTTTGCAACTTGAAAAAAAGAATATAAATACAATTAAGTTTTGTTTATGCACTTCACTCTTCCACACTCTTCTTTTGCTAGAATTGAATGAGTGATGGATGATTAATTCACTTGAATTTGATTCCATTATATACCATCTTCAACCTTAGAGACATTCATAAGGTTGGCTATACAATTACAAATTGAAAATTCAAACAAGATCGGCTAATGAACATTCTCGTGGTGGATAAGAATGTGAGAGGACCAATTTAATATTTAATTTAGGACCAAAACACCATCTTGGATCATGTAAACACTTTCACAAATTGATGCACAAACATAATGTAATGTGTCAACACCAGGTCAGACAAACCTAATGAAACACTGATGATGTTGAAGTACATGCATCACCAACAAGATAATCTCATATGGATGGACCAACACACTTCACCAGTCATTTTACCATCTTAGAGAAAACCTCAGATACATCCACAACATCTTCAACAAACATTATTTGAAGAGAATAATTCACCAGTCCAGCTGGGAGAACCAGTCAGAATACCAGAGCACTAGAGCAGGCCTTCAAGAGTGTAAAATCACATACAAATTTCCCAAAATACAAACAACAAACCATATAGTAGTCTCCCAGATCTGCAAGATCTAAACCAAATACCAGAGAACTACAGAGCCAAAATGTTTCTTCTAGTCAACAACCAGATAACTCTATAAACTTGGTTCACACACCAGTGAACATAACTTCTAATCTCCATCAACCCAAAAACTGAAACTTAGAATATATAATCCACTTAAGCTCAAGAACACACCTATAAAACCTCATAGGAAAAAGATAAACACAAAGGAAGTGCAGACCACAATACCGGATTGTGCATAGAAAACACTTCAACACTAGTTTACATCATTTCTCAATTTTCTTAAGAGAACTTGAACTTTCTCATCTTGCATAGTGTTGACATCAATGACAACATTAATGAAAACACCATCAAAAATCTCCATACTTGCAACAATCTCCCTCTTTGTCATTAATGGAAACAAATGATGTGAAAAATCATTAAAGATAGTAAGCATGATTCTCAGGAGTAACAACCTACCAAGCATAAAGAATACATGATTTCTCTCCCATATCCTACATGATTTTTAGAAGCGACAACTTGCGAAGCATATAATTTTCACATGATCTCTCTCCCTCTTTGAGATCAATGACAAAGTAAATTATTTCCATATAAAGCTCTGTTCACTCCCCTTAAGGAGTACACCCACAATACAAACTACAACAATACACTTCTCTACTCCCCCTGAGGAGTAGACGTCAATCATCAGTCCAGAACAAATAAGTCTATGAATCAATTGGATTGATGCACCACCAGATACACTTAGTTCAAAGAGGGAGGGGTAGAAACCCCTAGCTTCCCTATGAGATACTCAAAAGTATCCTTCGGAAGGGCCTTAGTGAATATTTCTACAACTTGTTCTTTAGTAGGCACATATTCAAGTTTAACTTCATCCTTCAACACCTTCTCCCTCAAAAAGTGATATTCAATAGATATGTTCTTTTTTCTAGAATGCAATAAAAAAAATATTTGATGTGTTTATAACACTTGTATTGTCACAAATGATAGCAGTAGGTTCATCACTCATCACACCTATGTCCATCAAATTTTAATTCATCCACAATAATTGTGTACAATAGGATGATGTTACAATGTACTCTTCTTTTGCAATAGATAAATAAACTAAATCATGTTTCTTGCTCAACCATGCAACTAATCTTCCTCAGAGGAAGAATTCTCCTCCACTTTTACTCTTCTGTTCATCTACACATCCAACCCAATCAACATCAGTGTAGGAATTCAATATAAAATATGTGTCCTTCAAATACCATAGCCCAAAATTTGGAGTTCCTTTAAGATATCTAAATATCCTTTTCATAGTTGTAACATGTGCTTCCTTTGGTTCTTCTTGAAATATTACAATTAAGCCTACTGCATGCATAATGTCAGGTCTAGTAGCAGTAAGATACAACAATCCACCAAATATGGATTTGTACATGCTCTGATCAACTTTAGCAGATTCAACATCCTTAGTCAACTTACAACTAGTTACCATAGGAGTACAAACCAGTTTAGAATCATCCATTCTAAACCTCTTCAGGAAATTCGTTAACATACTTAGATTGTGAAATAAAATCCCTTTGTTAGTCTAGTTAATTTGAAGTCCAAGGAATAAATTTAGTTCACCAATCATAGACATTTCAAATTCTTTTCGCATCTCATTATGTAAATTATTACACATACATTCATTTCCACCAAAAATGATATCATCAACATACACCATAATTATCAACATCTTACCTTTCTCAATCTTAAAGTAAAGATTGTTGTCTGCAGACTCCTTGTTGAATCCATGTTTTTTAAAGTAATTTTCCAACCTAGCATACCAAGCTCTGGGAGCTTGCTTCATACCATATAAAGCTTTATTCAATTTACAAACCATGTCTGATTTATTAGACAGTGAAAAAAATTCGGTTGCTCCATGTATACTTCTTCTTTCAATTCCCCATTCAGTAATTCAAACTTGACATCTATTTGATATACCTTGAAATATTTATGTGTTGAAAATACAAAGAACATCCAAATGGCTCCCATTCTTTCTACATATGCAAAATTTTCTTCAAAATATATGCCTTCAACCTATGAATAACCTTTACATACCAATCTTGCTTTATTCCTAACCACTTCACCATCTTCATTCAATTCATTTCTAAACACCCATTTTCAACCAATCACATTCGTGTTTGTAGGTCTAGGGACTAGTTCCCAAGTCTCATTCTTCTCTATCTACTATAATTCCTCTTTCATTGCTTTCATCTAGTTTTCATCATTACATGCTTCATTCACAGTCTTAGGTTCTATCTTAGAAAGTAAACACAAGTTTACCTCAACCACTTTGCTTCTTCTCTTCACTCCATTTTTTTCTCCAATTATCTGATCCTCCGAATGATATTTTTGAACATATTTAGGAGTCTTCGGTGTAGTTTCTGAATTATCTTCTTCTTCTTCACTTTTTTATTTCTCTTCCTTCAATTCTTCCTAAATTTTCTCAGAGATATGTTCATTAGGTTCAACTTTAGTTATCTCCACTAGTCTATACATAGCGTCATGAACCTTCACATTAGTACTTTCAATGATTTTTATTAGCCTTTTATTAAAATATATTTAAGCTTTGTTGTTATTAGAATAACCAAGGAAGATTCCTTCACCACATCTAGCATCAAGCTTTCAAATATTTTATTCACCTCTTCTAATGTAACATCTACTACCAAATACCTTAAAGTATTTCACAATAGGAGTCTTACCAGTCCATAACTTATAAGGAGTCTTAATGTTGTTACCCCTTATTTGAACTCTATTAAGAATGTAAACAACAGTATGTATAACTTCTCTCAAGTACACATAACCAACATTTTATCCTTTCATCATGGTTCTAGCCGCCTCTTGTACAGTCGTGTTCTTTCTCTCAACAACTCGATTCTGTTGTGGGGTTCTGGGAGCAGAATAATTAATTTTTATGCCAAGCTCTTCACAGAATGCATTAAATTTACCCGTTGTAAACTCTCCACCTCTATCAGATCTTAAACATTTATTTCTCAAATTTACCTCATTTCCTACTCTTTCCTTAAACATCTTAAATCTATCAAGAGCTTCAGATTTTTCTCTAAAAACATAACCCATGCCATCCTAGAGTAATAATCAATTAAATGCATAAAGTACCTGTTACCATTCAGGCTACCTATTCTTGTAGGACCATAGAGGTCTATATGAATCAATTCAAGCATTTTGGTAGAAGATTGATCTTTTCCCTTGAATCTTCTTCTTGTTTTCTTTCCCATCTGACAACTTCTGCAGATTGAATTTGAAGGCTTTGTGATTCTAGGAAGATCTCTCACAACTTCTCCAGAACTGATTCTAACCATATTATCAAAATTCACATGTCCAATTCTCCCGTGCCATAGCCAACACTCATTAATCTATGAAACAAAACATTGTCCATCACCTCCTTTAAGTTGACAGATATTTCCATGAGTTCTAGTTGCAACCATAGTTCTAGATTATTTTATGATATCACAATTGTTATCTTGAAACACAAGCTTAAATCCTTTGTTGCACATTTGTCCAACACTTAAGAGATTATGGCTTAAACCCTTCACATAATAAACATCATCAGTATTATGTTTTCCATCAAAGCTAATTGTTCATTTACCAACAATCTAAGCACCAAAGTTATCTCCAAACATGACTATACCTCCATCATATCTCTCAAGTTTAGTATACTTACTTTTATCTCTAGTCATATGATTTGAGCATCCACTATCAATTACCCAAAAGTCTTCATCCTTTCTGGCATGAAAAGCAATCATCAGAGTACCTTTGGTTTCATGTTTCTTATTCTCTAAACCATATTCCTTTCCACATTTCTTTTCTAGGGCTAGAAATAATACTTCACCCTTATCTTCCTCAAGGTCTAATTCATCATCAGAAATACCTACATATTCTTTGACATAATACAACTTCTTGAACTTTATGTCCTTATCCTTGTATTTATTGTTATTACCATCCTTATTCTTCTTTTTTGTAGCTCTATTAGGACATCTTGATGCATAATGACCAATATTTCAACAACTAAAATATTTAAAAGGCAACTTACTTTTGTATTTACTAGTACCTTTCTTCATTCTCCTTGTGGAATTAGCTTCTAGATCTTATGTATCATCTTCATCATCATCATAATATCCTATCTCCATTGCTTTAAAGGTTGTTTTAGTCTTCTCATTTTCTCTTGCAAATTTTATCATCTCAAATGCAGTCAGGACACCAAATAGATGTTCCTTAGAAAATATCTTCGGATCATACTATTCTTCAAGAGAAAAAACCTTGTCACTGAAGTTGTCTAGTAAGGTCATCAAGATATTCTCAATTATATCCTCATCCTTCATGGTACCACCTTGATTCTTGATTTTGGTTGCTATAGTTTCAATTATTTGATAATAGCTCGCAATTTCTTTGATGGTACTCTCAAATTTTGTAAATTTGAGATGCCTATTTCAAATTTTTGCTTCTGCACTTTTAGGAGTGTACCTTGAGAAATCAGTTTGAGTAACCCAATTTGGAGGCTTGTATTTTGAAGCCTATTGATTGTCATGCAAAACCCATTTCCAGACATACTCAGTAGACATATCTGAATGGGCATGTCAAATTTTAGCTTCCCATGATAATTTTTGACAAAGTTTCAAAAAGAAAAGCTGGAGGGTTTTGACACCGTTTTGTTGTTTGCAAATGGTTTTTTTTACAAAGTTGCTTCCTATTTGAGCTTGGATTTCACAACCAATTGACTGTCTGGAGAAAATTAATTTTGTTCTATGTTCTCCATACCTAAATGATCACAGGTGTCAGTTTTCAGAGCGTCATGATCTGATTTGCTATTTTTAGCAGATCGAAACCAAATGCAGTTTGTTCAATTTCGCATCTACATTCCTGACAGCCTTTCTGAGTGGTCAACTTTGATCATTGGTATCTTTTGACTGGTGATGATTCAAGAAAATTTAATGAACTTATGTGCTTGATGGCAGCTCTCCAAGAGTTGATTTGTTATATTCTCAAAATAACAATGGGGTCAGTTTCAATTGGTTTAGAACAACTGTTTGTTGTTGAAAGCCTGACTAGACAACTTTTCGTATTAATATCTTTCACCTCATGATATGTTTTATCGAGTTGTTTATTGCACTGAATTCTCCGGTCAAATTACTATATGTATACAAGTTTTCATTGCTCCAGGAGGTCATTTCACTAGTTTTCTAGATTGATTCTAGAGTCAACTAGGCCAGTTTTGCTCATTCTCCAAATATGACTAAAAGCAGGTTTTAATGGTGACCCAGTTTATCATTTCACTTCCTGAGAATTTAGAGGATGTCTCAGATCAATTCAAATGTAAGTTTTTTGAAAATGATTTTTTTTTTATTCAGGCCCACATGGGGACCCGATGTGCTTTGCATAGTTATGGTGTGTAGATGTTGCAATGGTAAAATGTGGCATATGAATCCATCAATGGTTGTTCCAAGAGACTTCCAATTTGAAATACATCATGTAGTAGAGGCTATTTAGGAAATAATTCAATCATCTAAAATTAATAAATGAGGAGGGTTTGGTGCAGGAGCACTTGTTTGATTTCTTGACTCCATGAGGCCATTTGTAAATAGTTGCTCTATTTTGTGTATTGGGTCTTATAATAAGGTTTATAAAACCATTTTATAGGTGTTTGAGTCTTCGAAAGTAATATTTGAAGTCATTTGTCAAATAATGTTTAAAGTTGTTCCATATTGTAAAAATTGTAAAAGTTGCTCAAGAAAGTTGTCAAGCAACTTGTCAAAAGTGTCATTAAGGTGTTTTGTCAACAAAATAACTAAAAGGTGGTTGAAAATAGTTGGTTTTGGTTTTAAATCTATAATTACATCCTCCAAAACTTGAATGGAGAGGTTGGAGACATTATTTGTGAAGTTTGATGAATGGCAACCTCAAGTTTGGTGCGCATTTTATGATTTCTACATTGTTTCCAGGTTGAAGTTGTGGTTTGTACAGCCTGGTATGCACTCAAATAATGGATTATCATATGTGGATGGAAATATATTTGTTTCTAGTTTCCAAATCTTTTTGTCTCATTGAATTTTATTGAGTTTTGTGGAAGATATGATTATTTTGGTGAGACTGCCTATTTTAACAATATTGTGCAGAATTTACAGTCTGAAAGAATGTGATGGTACGGATTTTAAAGTATATATTTTGGGTCTGAAACCAAGTTTATGTTGTTCCTATATGAATATAATTTTATTTTCTTCAAGTCTCATCAAATTTCATTAAGATTTGAATAAGTTATGATCATTTTAGTGAGGGCAGGTTTGAACCCTGTCTAGGGTTTGCAGTTTTGGAAAAAATGAAATAACTTCTTTTGGGCTACCATGGTTATGTTTCCAATGTGACATAGAATGAATAATAGAATGTGTTATACAAAGATTGATTTGGATTAATTTTGAAGGATTGTGAGATATGTTGTTGAATCCTCCTAACTCTGCATCAGATTGGTATCAGAGCTTAGCAAAAGGTCTAGGCTGAGAAAGAAATTGGTTTTGGTATTGTGGTTTTGTAGTTGTGTTTTGGTTGGTTGCAGGTTATGTGAGAACCTAATTGCTGCCATTGAGAAGGAAGAGAGAAAAGTGAGTTGTGAGCAAGGAGATAATTTCTGAGACCATCTAGAAAAGATGGAGAACTTGAGAAGGCATTTGCAGGCAGAGGAGGAGAGAAAGAAGAGAAAAAGACAAGCAAAGATGGATAGGGAAATTGCTGAGTTGAAGCAAGAAATGAAGAGGTTGGATAAAGAGTTCCAAGAATCTATGAAGAGGATATAACAAATGATGAAACAAGAGACAAGTTGGAATTTGAAATTGAAAAGGAAGATGGTTTGGCCTATAAAGAATATTGTGAAAAGAAGAAGAAATGAGAAGATGAAAGAGGAAGAAGAAGCATATGAAGATGCACATGAAGAATTCCTAGATGAAGACAAAGATGTTCCAAAGCATTAAGATAAAGGATGTAAAGTTGTTGCATAAATTACAAGGCAAGAATGTGAATGTATTATTGATATAAGAAACCTAATTTCAGGAGTTGAAGAGGTTGATTTGATTAAGGGAATGATCATGCATGAATTGGTCATAGAGGGTTGCAAAGGATTGATGAATGATGGAGGTATTAGGGTAGAAAGTTTTTTTCATTTCATTATGTTACTAATGCTTTGGACAAAGAATAATTTTCAGGTTGAAAAGACAAAGGAAAAAGTGCAAAGGAATTGGAAGATCAAGAAGAATGCAATTCAAAGGGGCTTGAATTCTTTTGCCCTCGGGAGTTTGGTGCAGGAGCACTTGTTTGATTTCTTTACTCCATGAGGCCATTTGTAAATAGTTGCTCTATTTTGTGTATTGGGTCTTATAATAAGGTTTATAAAACCATTTTATAGGTGTTTGAGTCTTCGGAAGTAATATTTGAATTCATTTGTCAAATAATGTTTAAAATTGTTCCATATTGTAAAAATTGTAAAAGTTGCTCAAGAAAGTTGTCAAGCAACTTGTCAAAAGTGTCATTAAGGTGTTTTGTCAACAAAATAACTAAAAGGTGGTTGAAAATAGTTGGTTTTGGTTTTAAATCTATAATTACATCCTCCAAAACTCGAATGGAGAGGTTGGAGACATTATTTGTGAAGTTTGATGAATGGCAACCTCAAGTTTGGTGCGCATTTTATGATTTCTACATTGTTTCCAGGTTGAAGTTGTGGTTTGTACAGCCTGGTATGCACTCAAATAATGGATTATCATATGTGTATGGAAATATATTTGTTTCTAGTTTCCAAATATTTTTGTCTCATTGAATTTTATTGAATTTTGTGGAAGATATGATTATTTTGGTGAGACTGCCTATTTTAACAATATTGTGCAGAATTTACAGTCTGAAAGAATGTGATGGTACGGATTTTAAAGTATATATTTTGGGTCTGAAACCAATTTTATGTTGTTCCTATATGAATATACTTTTATTTTCTTCAAGTCTCATCAAATTTCATTAAGATTTGAATAAGTTATGATCATTTTAGTGAGGGCAGGTTTGAACCCTGTCTAGGGTTTGCAGTTTTGGGAAAAATGAAATAACTTCTTTTGGGCTACCATGATTATGTTTCCAATGTGACATAGAATGAATAATAGAATGTGTTATACAAAGATTGATTTGGATTAATTTTGAAGGATTGTGAGATATGTTGTTGAATCCTCCTAACTCTGCATCAGGGTTCTCTACATTTGAAGTCTCTTAACGTTGAAAAGGCTCACATGAGAAGCAAGCTATTTTGGGGTGTTTCTCAGAAAATCTCAGTAGTGTTATAATCATCCCTCAAGTATCAGACATATTGTTTCAAGTTTGTTCCTTTTCTAATGAAGCATTTGTTCCACAACATAACACTCCTAGAGCTTGTCCAATGTCCAACCCATGGGTGGGTTATATGACATTAAAAAGTTGTATTTGGAAGACCATCAATTCCTTTGAAACTAGGATGCCTTTTTGAAAAAAATAATGAGACTCCATTGGAGGTGTTTGAAACAAGGTATGTAAAGCCATCAAATCATGTAAGTTGGAAGATTTTTTGTTATAATTGTGAATACCCTGATTGAATGTCATAAGTGTGATGTGGAAAGGTAACAAAGGCATGTAGACTGTTCACATAATTCTTTCAATTGTGAGATTCTAATGTTACAGTCAGGTAAAAGTGGATTTGTTGAAATGACCTCAGAGACTTTTAAAGTAGATGTAAAATCAAAGGCAACATTATTAATGAATGGGGTTGTGCTTGAAAAGGTGGAGGATGGAGTCTATGGCACAGGAGCCATTTAAACTTGCAGTGAAAATGAATATTGATAAATAAAAACAAAAATGCAGATGGTAGGGTACGCACACCCAACAAAGTAAAGGATAAAAAAATACAAACAAAATGATTTTCTTATGCAAATGTGTTCTGATATAGGAGGCTTGAGTACACTGTGAAGGAGAATAGTGGTGGGAATCTCATTGTGCCACAATTGTGTCAATGCATTGCGTTTCATCTGCCTCATAGTTGTGAAGACTTTCAAGATTTGGAGATGAAACCTGAATATAAAGCCACCATGGACTTCTCAAATAGTTGTCATAGACAAACTTTGTTCCCACACCTATTAATGAGATGCACATGCATGGAGGAATGAGGGTAGACCCAAAGAATGAACCAGTGCTAGCATAGAGAATGGGGTGCAATCACCATCATTGTAGGCGCGAATGGATATGCTAATAAGGAGTTAGCAACTTTCAAGCAATTGCCATTGGTAGTGCGTAGCGCGAGAGTTGTGAAGAGGGCGTGGACATTCATCAAGGTACAGTGGGGCACCATCGACGTTCCACAAAGATATGAGGCCTGATCGCCATGAATAGATTTTGCAGAGTGCAAAATGCAAAGATATTAGGGAAGAATGAGAAGTAACAGAGAGGTAATCAACGACCAATAGAGCATGAGGCAGTGTGGAGCAATCTCCACCACAACTCGTAGACCTCACAGGAGAATGGAGGACGTCATCAAGAGTCATGCGAGGTGTGCAAGATTTATTTCCGTGGAGTGTGGGCTCGTAAAAAAATAAATACAAGGATATACTTTTATTCAATGGGCTGATAATATTTCTTATTTAAAATGTTTCCCTCTTTAAATATAATACTTCAATGCACAAGTAATGTGTCTCGACAAAATGGAGATGTGGGCCCAATGTATTTTTAATACATTGTTTAAAATCTGACTTTGGGGGAAGCTAAAATATTTGCCAGATGTGTGGAGATGAAATTTTATTTTAAAAGGAAAATATTAAGGGTAAGGTAAATTCACCACAAAAATAGGTTTTCACTGGAAATAAACATGAGGTGCAGCAAGGTAAGTGTCAGGGTGTAAAATATTTTCAACCACAGGTGAAAATGAGAATGGAGGAAACAAAGTCATAATATTTTTTACACACATGGGCCAATCTTTATTCCCCCAGGTGAGTGTTATTAATGTGAGGTGAATTTTTTGCACATAGATGCAAAACAAAGCTATGTAAAATAAGAGGCAAATACTTTAAAAAAGTAAAGGCATGTGGAGAACTTATAAAATGGATTCTTTATTCATTTTATGCATAAAGACTTTGCGTTGGGCACATAGGTAAATGCGAAAACAAATAATAATGTGCAGCAAACAAAGAGAACATAAACAAAATTTTCACGGGAAAGAGGATATTTTCCAGCTGGGTTAATTTTAAGATTCTCTACATGGGCTGATTTTCTGTTGTTGGGCAATGATGAGAAAATATTGCTTTTGAGGGAATGCTTTTGTTGCTATAAAGGAAGGAAGAGATATTCTTTTCAATTGATGATCAACAGTTAATGAAGCTTCTAGGTGGCAATTGCAGATCAGTTTTGGGGCTGCTCTTGGTTTCTTCTATTTTCTATATCTTCTTTTCTCATCTCAATTGTAATGGTTCCAATTTTCTGAAAGCTTTGCAAGCCAAGCAAAAGCTATGGGTAGATTTTAAAGCTTGGGGGAAATATGATTGTCAGTCATTTTTAATATGAAAGTGTATGTTCTGAATTGTTCTGTTATGCTTATTTTAGCTGAGAATTGTCTCCATGGCTAAATTGTAATGTTATTTTGGATTCAATAATAAAATTATTTGAGTCTGTTCATGCACATTTGTTGCATTTGAGCTACATTTTTCGTTGCCTTCTATTCTATGAATGGTGTAATTTATTTAATAATGCATAAGCTACTTTTATTATTGCCTATTGTTTAGGGATAGTGTAACTACTTTGACAAATTTGAGATGAGTGTTATGTTTCAGGTGGATTTATAAGAAAAATTATCAAGGAAATTTGCAATGGTTTGGTTGTCATAATGTGACAAAATTTGCAAGAACTTCAGATCATGTTCAACATTGAAAGATGAATGCTAGTTATATGACTCCATAGCCTATTTTTATGGCACTGGTCCATTATCATGTTTTTGTTGTTTTCAGTTTGGTATGTTTTGCTAAGTTGTGTTTGTCATGTTCTCCATGCTGATTAGTGAAATTTACTCAAGGTGTTAGCTAATTTTGAGTGATATTTTAAGTTTCTCAGCAATTTTGGTAGAGCATAATTTTTTAAGCAATATCCTATTACTTGTGTGTCTAGATTGTTTGATGTTGATAAAGGGTTACCCCCCTAGGTCTTACAGAGCCTAAAGTGTAGGGGAAATGTGTATCCATTCCATTTCCTTTTAGTTGGCCACTAGCCTTTGTAGCTCTTTACTATAGAGGTTGGATACCTCTTAGAGAATTGCAAATCCTAGCTGGGTTGCATTTTTAAAACACTAACAAAATGATGACTCTACTGGGGAGAATTTGAGAAAATTCGAATTATAGAATCTAGCCTTAAGATTCATTGCATAAAGTTAAATGATTTTTCATTGTGATTTTAGTTCAATGTTTGAAGGATTTCAACCCTGGAGAAGAATTTGTTGCAGTGAACCTAAACAGTTTTGTTATTTGTGGTGCTCTACTGGTGGAAAGGAACTCAGAAAAAAGTTTAACTATGAAAGAGCTTCATACTGCTTGAATTTCAGTCCTCCGTGAAAAAAGGTGGCGACTCTATTTGATAGAACCTATTAAAAATTTGAAAAAAGTTCCAGATCTACAAATATTACCAATCAGAAAGACAATTTGCAACAACTGAAAAGTGTCTAGTTATTCTTCACTATTGGTTTTCAAGAAATTTGTATATGGAAACCATACTTGAACATTTTAGACAAAATTTAGTTCCCTATTGAGTGATTAGCACTAAAAGAGGGAAAGAAAAGTAATATTTAGTTTGCATAATTTTGAGTTGTAATTTGTAGCCTATGTATCTTGTAGGAGAAGTATGCTTGTTCTTGAAATTTTCCCACTAAATAGATATTATGTGTAAATTCATTTGAATCATGCATTATGGTATTCTAATATTTTTATGAAAGATAGAAATAGGGCAATGAATGATCAACTGTAGAGTTGATATGTAAAATTTGAAAGAGGTATATCAAAATGCCTCAATACATGCACCCTAGTATGGTTCTGGATGGAACTATGGTTTGTGATCAGTCCTAGCCAGATTGTCAAAGAGGTTTCAGCACTGGAAGATACAAAGCTATCAATTTCAGTAGCCTTAGAGGCTACCCAAATGACATTCCAGCTAAAGTTAGAAATAAGTTACCAAGGTTCATTGGTGATAAGGTTGAATCAGCAATTAGACATCTCCAAGATTTCAATAATGTGATGTATGCTTATGAGATTTATCACGAGGATGTGATCATAAGGTTATTTTTTCAATCCTTGAGAGGAGATGCAAGAGAGTGGTTCTCTTATTTACCAACCTCTTTCATTCATTCATGGGAAGAGCTCAAGGTGGTGTTGATGGAATAGTTTGGAGAAAGGATTAACCTTGTTTTGATAAGGAAAAAGTCCATGAACATGGAGAAAGGAAAAGATGAGTTAGTCCCATCTTTTAATCTTAGATTTTCAGTGATCATAAGAGAGATCTTGAAGAACATAAGGTCAAATGATGTTGAATGTTTGGTCGTGTACTTAGGAGAATTTGACAGAAAGATGAGTTATCTGTTGAGGGATAAAGAGCCTACAACCTTGCACCAAGCATATCAGATGGCTATAGATATTGAGAATAATTTGAGATGCTCAATAATGAAAGGACATAAGGTTGTGAGTGTTGATCATCCTAACACACCTCAGGAAAATAGAACTCATGGATCAATTAAAATAAAAGTGCTTTTCAAGAGGGTAGTGATGCTTCTGTTCCAATTTCTCCATCATCACAATCTGAAGATCCTAAAGAACTTCATGTTAAACATCATCAAAATATAGTGTCTCAAAATGAAGGTAGTAGCTGTTTGTTTCAAGAAAGTCAAAACATGATACACAAGAATGAAAAGAGTATATCAGAAAATAAAGATACATGTTGTATGAATGAGGACATTAATTGTAACCAACTTACAATCAACATGTGTAGATCCTTGCAATAGTGATGAGGAGGAAGGTACATCGTATGAGGAACAAATAAATATGTATGATTTTTTTTCTTGTAATACCTTGAATGATGAAGAAATAGAAGAGATGAAGGTCATCATTCCATGTCATGTTTCGGTCAGTGAATATGATACAATTTCTGATGACATTCTTTCTCAAGTTAGTGAACAAGACATCGGAGATGAAAATGTAAGCACTCATTCTGAATATTTTGAACATGCTTTATGTAATGATGATATTTTTTGTGATGAGGATGCATATAACAACCAAATTGATTGTGAAAGAACTTATGAGAATGACTTAGAGATATGTTCTTCACACAATGGATATAATGATATGAATTTTGATGAAGTCACTTATTCAAAAGGGAATGATCTATTTACATTTCAGACAGATTTGGAATGTAGTTCAAGTTTGACATCAATGGAGCCTATTGATTTAGTTAATGATGAAGAGTCTGAGGATGAACATATATGTGGTCAATTTGCTAATCCTGAGCATAGTACTGCTAGCAGTGATGAAGATGTTGATGAACCTGTTTATATCTTTGTTGTCCATGATTTTTTATATGAAACAAAAATAAAAATGTCAGTTGCACATGAAAAGAATGATAATGTGCACACTAATGATGGAAGGAGTTCAGTTTTGAAGGATCAAGTTATGAATTGTGATAATCACATGGATCTAGAATCGGCATTATCATCCATAGATAATGTGAAACAGTTTGATGGATTCTCAAATTGTGTTGAGATTACAAGATCTTTTGGTCAATGTGTAGAGAAACCATATGATGCAAATAGTAATGGGTGTGATGTTAGTCAGTATGGGATTGAATATGGATCTTGCATTAATGATCTCTCTCATCTTTATGGTTTGAAAATGGATGTGTTTCCTTTGAATAAAGAATGCTTTGGTGAGAAAGAGAATCAAGGTGTTAATTTCATTGCTAATGAGCAATTTTCTGATAACAGTGAGTCTCTTGTTCATGGGTCAGTATGCCTATCAGATGAAAGTGCACATGAAAGTTTCTTTGCTAACCCTATTACTTCTGAAAATGATAGCATTGGACATGTTGTGAAGAATCAATGTGAAGACTTTGATTTAGGGTCAAATTTTGAATGGTTTGAATCTGTGTCTGAAGCATCCTTTATGGAATTACATGATGGTTTGAAGAATGAAACTTACATCATATGTGAACTTGAGATAGAGAACACTGCTCATGCATTGGAGGTTGATGTTTTTGATGAGTGCCATGAGTTGATTGAAGTTGATTGAAAGTACTTTTAGTGTTGACAAATCTGATTTTCAAAATCTTGAAACACATGATAATGTGTTTGGGCTGTGGTGTTTGGATGAGGACAAGCCAACCTATGATGCATTTCAGTTGGAGGAGATAAAAATGTATGAGAATTTTTTTCTCAACACACAAGATAATTGCATGTTGCTTTTCAGCCATGATGTTTCCTCCAAACTTGATCATTCTGAAGGGTTTAGTGAATGTGATAGGACCATGCTTTCATATGATCTTGATCACCAGTTTCAAGTTTTTTTGCTTGATATGAAATCAGAAAATGAAATGATGGATAGTGATGTGGCCTATATAATTTGGCTGCCATGTGATGATAGAGTTGAATAGGGAACAAGTTTTCACTTTCGCAAGGGTAGTTTGGTATTGTTGTTTGCAAAAAAGCAGTCACCAGTGTTGTTATGGTTTGACAGAGGAAAGCATGAGTTGAGGGATATCAGCTCCTTTAAAAAATTGGTGTTTGATAGAGGTAAATGTTGATCCTCATTTTTTTCATTTGGTGACCCGGGGTCATCAGATGAAGTTGAAAAACAAGATTAAATGAAGGAAGAGTTTGAGGGCACACGACAGACTTAGCATTTGGTCTACTCTCTCCAAAGATCTAGAATCTTGCTATTCCCACAAGGGGCATACATCCCCAATCGGAGCCACTGATGGTACTCTCAAATTTTGCAAATTTGAGATGCCTATTTCAAATTTTGTCTTATGCACTTTCAGTAGTGCACCTTGAGAAATCAGTCTGAGAACCCACTTTGGAGGCTTGTATTTTGAAGCCTTTTGATTGTCTAGAAAATCCCATTTGTAGACATACTTAGTAGACATATGTGAACGGGCATGTCAAATTTTAGCTTCCCATGATAAGTTTTGATAGAGTTTCAAAAAGAAAAGTTGGAGGGTTTTGACACTGTTTTGTTGTTTGCAAACTGTTTGTTTTGCAAAGTTGCCTCATGTTTGAGCTTGGATTTCACAACCAATTGACTGTCTGGAGAAAATGAATGTTGTTCTGTGTTCTTCGTACCTAAATGATCTCGGGTATCAGTTTCCAAAGCCTTATGATCTGATTTGCTATTTTTAGCAGATCGAAACCAAATGCAGTTTGTTCAGTTTCGCATCTGCATTCTTGACAACCTTTCTGAGTGGTCAACATTGATCGTTGGTATCTTTTGACCGGTGATGATTCAAGAAAATTCCTTTTGCACATGTGCCCAGGATACCTTAATGAACTTATGTGCCTATTGGCAGCTCGGCAGGAGTTGATTTGTTATATTTTCAAAATAACAATGGGGTCAGTTTCAACTGGTTTAAAATAGTTGTTTGTTGTTGAAATCCTAACTAGGCAACTTTGTCGATTAATATCTTTAACCTCGTGATATTTTTTATAGATTCATTTGTTGCACTACATTCTCGGGTCAAATGACTATATGTCTACAAGTTTTCATTTCTCCAGGAGTTCATTTTGCTAGTTTTCGAGATTGATTCCAGAGTCAACTGGGCCAGGTTTTCTCATTCTCCAAATATGACTGAAAGTTGGTTTTAATGGTGACCCAGTTTATCATTTCACTTCCTAAGCATTTATAGGATGTTTCAGATCAATTCAAAGGTAAAATTTGTTTGAAAATGAAAAAAAATTAGTCGGGCCCACATGGGGACCCGACGTGCTTTGCATAGTTATGGTGTGTAGATGTTGCAATGGTAAAATGTGGCATATGAATCCATCAATGGTTGTTCCAAGAGACTTCCAATTTTCAATACATCATGTAGTAGAGGCTCTTGAGAAAGAATTCAATCATCTAAAAAGAATAGATGAGGAGGGTTCTCTACATTTGAAGTCTCTTGACACTAAAAAGGTTCACATGAGAAGCAAGCTATTTTGCGGTATTTCTCAGAAAATCTCAGTAGTGCTATAATTACCCATCAAGTATCAAACATAGTGTTTGAAGTTTTTTCCTTTTCTAATGAAGCATTTGTTCCATAAAATAACACTCATAGAGCTTGTCCAATGCTTGACCCATGGGTGAGTTATATGACATTAAAAGGTTGTATTTGGAAGACCATCAATTCCTTTGAAACTAGGATGCCTTTTTGAAAAACATAATGAGATGCCATTGGAGGTGTTTGAAACAAGGTATGTAATGCCATCAAAGCATGTAAATTGGAGGATTTGTTGTTATAATTGTGAATGCCCTAATTGAATGTGCTAAGTTTGATGTGGAAAGATAACAAAGGCATGTAGACTGTTCACATAATTCTTTTAATTGTGAGATTCTAATGTTACAACCAGGTCAAAGTGGATTTGTTGAAATGACCTCAGAGACTTTTAAAGAAAATGTAAAATCAAAGGCAACATTATTAATGAATGGGGTTGTGCTTGAAAAGGTGGAGGATGGAGTCTATGGCGCAAGAGCCATTTAAAATTGAAGTGAAAATGAATATTGATAAATAAAAACAAAAATGTAGATGGTAGGGTACGCACACCCAACAAAGTAAAGGATAAAATAATGCAAAAAAAATGTATTTTCTCATGCAAATGCGTGTTGATGTAGGAGGCTCAAGTATAGTTGTGGGAATCTCATTGTGCCACCATTATGTCAGTGCATTGTGTTTCATCTGCGTCATAGTTGTCAAGACTTTCAATATTTGGAGATGAAACTCGAATATAAAGCCACCATGGACTTCTCAAATCATTGTCATAGACAAACTTTGTTCCCACACCTATTAATGAGATGCACACACATGGAGGAATGAGGATAGACCCATAGAATGAGCCAATGCCAACATATAGAATGGGGCGCAATCACCATCATTGTAGGCACAAATGGATTTTCTAATAAGGCATTATTAACTTTCAAGCAATTTCCATTGGCAGTGCATAGCACGAGAGTTGTGAAGAGGGCATGGACATTCATCAAGGCAAAGTGGGGTACCATCGACGTTGCACAAAGGTATGAGGCTCAGTCGCCATGAATAAATTTTGCAGAGTGCAAAATGCAAAGATATTAGGGCAGAATGAGAAGTAACAGAGAGGTAATCAACAACAAATAGAGCATGAGGCAGTGTGGAGCAATCTCCACCGTAGCTCACGGACCTCACACAAGAATGGAGGAGGTCATCAAGAGTCATGCGAGGTGCACAAGATTTCTTTCCGTGTAGTGTGGGCCCATAAAAAAATAAATACAAGGATATAGCTTTATTCAAGGGGACGATAATATTTCTTATTTAAAATGTTTCCATTATACATATAGTACTTTAATGCATGATTAAAGTGGCCCGACAAAATGGAGATGTGGGTCCAATGTATTTTTAATACATTGTTTAAAATTTGATTTCGAGGGAAGCTAAAATATTTGCTAGATATGTGGAGACGAAATTTTATTTTAAAAGGAAAATATTAAGGGTAAGGTAAATTCACCACAAAAATAGGTCTTTGCTGAAAATAAACTTGAGGTGCAGCAAGGTAAGTGCCTAGGTGTAAAAAAATTTCAACCACAGGTGAAAATGAGAATAGAGGAAACAAAGTCATAATATTTTTTACGGGCACAGGTCAATCTTTATATCCCCAGGTGAGTGTTATTAATGTGAGGTGAAGTTTTTGCACATAGATGTAAAACAAAACTATGTGTAAAATAAGAGGCAAATACTTTAAAAAAGTAAAGGCATGTGGAGAACTTATAAAATGGATTCTTTATTCATTTTGTGCATAAAGACTTTGTGCTAGGCAGATAGGTAAATATGAATACAAAATATAATATGCAACAAACAAAGAGAACAAAAACAAAATTTTCACAGGAAAGAGGATATTTTCCAGCTGGGTGAATTTGAAGATTCTCCACATGGGCTGATTTTCTATTGTTGGGCAATGATGAGAAAATGTTGTTTTTGAGGGAATGTTTTCGTTTCTGCAACAGAAGGAAGAGATATTATTTTCATTTGATGATCAACGGTGAATGAAGCTTCAAGATGGCAATTCTAGATCAGTTTTGGGGCTGCTCTTGGTTTCTTCTATTTTCTATATCTTCTTTTCTCATCTCAATTGTAATGGTTCCAATTTTTTGAAAGCACTGCAAGCCAAGCAAAAGCTATGGGTAGATTGTAAAGCTAGGGGGAAATATGATTGTCAATCATTTTTAATCTGAAAGTGTATTTCTGAATTGTTCTGGTATGTTTATTCTAGCTGATAGTTGTCTCCATAGCTAAATTGTAATGTTATTTTGGATTCAATAATAAAATTATTTGAGTTTGTTCATTCACATTTGTTGCATTTGAGCTACATTTGTTGTGGCCTTCTATTCTATGAATGGTGTAATTTATTTAATAATGCACAAGCTTCTTTTATTATTGCCTATTGTTCAGGGATAGTGTAATTGCTTTGACAAATGTGAGATGAGTGTTATGTTTCAGGTGGATTTATAAGCAAAATTATCAGGGAAAGTTGTAGTGGTCTGGTTGTCATAATGTGACAAAATTTGCAAGATGTTCAGATCATGTGCAACATTGAAAGATGAATGCTAGTTATATGACTCCATAGCCCATTTTTATGGCACCGATCCATTATCATGTTTTTGTTGTTTTCAGTTTGGTCCCATCTCTTTAAATCAAAAACCATTTCAAATCAGTTTTGCTGAGTTGTGTTTGTCATGTTCTCCATGATGATTAGTGAAATTTACTGAAGGTGTTAGCCAATTTTGAGTGATATTTTAATTTTCTCAGCAATTCTATGAGAGCATAATCTTTTAAGCAATATCCTATTACTTGTGTGTCTAGATTGTTTGATGTTGCTAAAGGGTTAGCCCCCTAGGTCTTACAGAGCCTAAAGTGCAGGGGAAATGTGTATCCATTCCATTTCCTACCAGTTGGGCACTAGCCTTTGTGGTTCTTTAATATAAAGGTTGGCTACCTCTTACAGAATTGCAAATCCTATTTGGGTTGCATTTTTAAAACACCAACAGTCTTCTCCATCTTTCATTCTCATATTCTCAAATTTTAGCTTAGCAAATACTTCCCTTGAAAACTTTACTCTCTCATTTCCCTAATAAATGTCTTTCAACTTTGTCCACATTTCATATGCAGTATCTAGAGAAATAAATTTTGATCTTTCAGTTTTAGATAATGCACTAAAAATAGAAAACCTCACTTTTTCATTCTCTTCAAAAGCTACAACCTCATCAACAGTGGAAGGATTGGCTATTGGAATTGCATACTTTGTTTTCACAACTTTCTAGGTATTGAAACTAGTTGAAATCAAGTAACTTCTCATTTTTTCTTTCTAGTCACAGTAATCAACTCCATCAAACATAGGAAGTTGCAACTTTTTTGCCATCTGATCTACCTCAAGTGGTTAAGCTTTTCACTGAGGAACCAAAAATTTGATATCTATTGTTCAAATGCACACAAGACAACTGAGAGGGGGGGATGAATCAGTTGTATCAATTCTTTCCACTTATAAACTTAAACAATTTCACTTTAACTTCAATCTACTATTAAGTGTAAACATGAAATGCAAATAGCAGAAACACGACACTAGAGACACTAGTTTACATGGAAATCCCAAATAAGGAAAAAACACGGTGAGGGTTAACTCACAATATAGAAGAATGCAAATCCAGATACAGAGGCTCACTACCTGAGGGCTCACTGCCCAGATATGAAGGCTCACTACCGAGATTAAGGGCTCACTGCCTTAGGACCCACTATCCAAAAAAGGTCATTGCATATAAAAAATTATAAAGAAATAGATAAACATCCACCACTAGGAGTTTCATAGACTTCACAACTTGAATAGAAGAATATAAATACAATTAAGTTCTGTTGTTGTACTTTGCTCTTCCACACTCTTCTTTTCGCACTTATTCACACACTCTTCTCTTTCTCGAATCAAACATGAAATATGGATGATTAATTCACTTCAACTTGATTCACTTATATACCATCTTCAACCTTAGAGACATTCATAAGGTTGGCTATACAATTAAAAATTACAAATTCAAACAAGGTCAGATACTCAACATTCCCGCAGTGGATAAGAATTTGAGAGGACCAATTACATATTTGATTTAGGACCCAAACACCATCTTGGATCATGCACATTCTTTCATAAATTGATGCACAAACATAATGTAATGTGTAAAACTAGGTCGGCCAAACCTAATGAAAACATCAATGAACTTGAAGTACATGCATCGCTAGCAAGATAATCGTACGTGGATGGACCAACACACTTCACCAATCTTTTTACCATCTTAGAGAACAAATCAGATACATATGTAACATCTTCAACAAAATTTATTCGCAGAGAATACTTCACCAGTCCAACCGAGACAACTAGTCAGAATACTAGATCTCTGGAGCAAGCCTTCCAAAGTGCAAAAATACATACAAATTTTCCATAATACAAAAAAAAAACCATATAATAATCTCCCAGATTTGCAAGATCTGAAACCAAATACTAGAGGACTGCGGAGCCAAAAAATTTCTCCTAGTCAACAACCAGATAACTCTACAAACCCAGTTCACACACTAGTGAACATACCTTCTACTCTCCATCAACCCAAAAGCTTAAAATCAAAATATATAATCCACTTAACCTCAAGAACACACGCATAAAACCTCATAGGGAAAAGATAAACACAAAGGAAGTGCGGACCATAATACTGGATTGTGCACAAAACACACTTCAACACTGGTTTACATCATTTCTCAATTTTCTCAAGTGAACTTGGAAAATACACAACTTGCTCAACTTGTACAGTGTTGACATCAATGACAACATTAATGAAAATTCCATCAAACATCTCCATACTTGCAACAAAGAATAGATGGCATATGATCCCAAACCTCTTAATTTGATACACCTATAGGACCATAAACATTTCTCAGGAAAAAATATAGTTTGGAGGATAATTTAGTAACTTTAAATACTTGTTAGTGTTGGAAGATACAATTATTTTAAGAGGTAGTATATGGATTCGAAAGGAGAACAAGCCCTCAAATTCCCCTTCAACTTCCATAAAATTTGTATTCTAATTTTCTTAGGTTTACAAGAGTAAAGATATCTTAGATTTGTAAATCTATGTTTACTGTAGTAGGAATATATTAGCCTTTGATATATCCATTTGATGCTTGACTAAGCTCATTTTATTCATGAATTTTAAGCCCATAAATTTTTATGATATGATATTCATTATTTTGTCAGATAACCTTATTAAATCTCATAACCATGTTGAGCTTCATTTTTTCCTTCTACCATTCCTTTAATTTCTAATAGCTCCTTGTTATATTTTCTTTGTGTTTATTTTTTCCTCTATATTTTTATTTTCTATATTAAATATTTGAATTAGTTCAATGATTCTCCTTCAATAGCTACCATATAAATATCTTCCTCAAGTAGATATTATCCTAGGTCTTTAATCGATACTATCATAAAATGTATTTTGTCTTAAAAAATATTCCTTCATTGTTTGGAGGAAGAATAAAAACCTTATCTTTCTGTAAGAAACAAAATAGGTCTAGAAATGAATTCCAAAGGTGCATTTTTCTTTTAAAAAATTGAAACATAAATATGGTTATATAGATTAGATCTAGAAGCCTTAATTATTAGATATTGATTAAGGGACCCTAATCTATAATTCCCCACTCTAAGGTTTAATCCTTAGAAGGGATAGGGTTTTAGGAAGAGGATTTTGTGATAAATTTGACTAAGGGACTATTTTTTCTTATCTCCTATAATCTAGATAAATATTTCTTATTTTCATTTGGTCAATTGAATGCAAGCTCTTATTATATCCATCAAATTTTATGTCTAAATTTATGGCATCATTTGTGGTGGATCAATGGCCCTTTAATTTCAAAATTTTGTACCCATTTTCTTATCAAGAGCTACTAGAGGATTGTCAGCTAAGTCAATCGTAATGAAAATAATCAAATAAATACTTACATCACCATCCTCAATGTTTTCACCCACGATTATAAGTTCAACCCAAGAATATCTATTTATTTTTTAAAGGATGTCCTTATCCCAATATTTAAATTAATAGAGGTTATATAATCTAATCTGCAATGCATTACTAAAAATAAGATGGTTTAGGGGTTCAAATTATGTCTCCCAATCCTACAGGTATCATCCCACTTTTTCCATTAGTGAAGGTTTTTTTTTAGGATCTCATTTTCTATCTCTTTAAAGGTGCACTTTATCAAGAGGAATCATCTTTGCAAAATATATTATGTTTATATTTTTAACAAAATTTCTTACTTCTCCTTTGGTGAAAGTGATTCTTCAATTACTAGTAATCCACTCTTGGTGAAGAATGAGATTTTTTTCTTAAGTGAAGTTGTGTTGTATCACGATCCATTTACTCGAAAGAGAAACATTTTTTAAAGAGAAAGAATAGTCAGCTTTTAAATCAAATGATTTTTCTTCCCCCTTTTCCACCAAAGGATTGGTAGTGCCCAATCTCCAAAATATTCTCATTTAGCCATTAAAAAATTAATGTTTCTCCATTTTCATCATTCTTCCTTTTTTTGAAAAACTTGTTCTCCTTTTGGGTCTTAATTTTTTTTGGAAAAAAATGATTGATATTTGGGAAATGGGTTGATTCTTTTAGGGCCCTAGGTTGTTGAAAATCTCTCTCTATCTCTCTCTAGATCAATGAAATCATGTGATACTAGATTGGAATTTGGAATCTCCTTGGCCATTAGGTCTTCTTCATTCTCTTGGGTTTTTGCATGATTTAGTGTTCTCTTGATGGTGGTGCTATTGATGCTCTTCATTTTATAATGTTCCATTTTTCACTTTCCTTCACATTTTTTTTTATCTTCTCTCATTTTTCTACCTTTGATCCTTGCCACCAATTTGATCCTCCTCCCTTATTTTCTCTTTTACCCATTTCCAACCCATATTCTAATTTCCTTCTTTTCTTTTATATTTAAATAGCTGCTAAGGGGCAACATAAAAAAATAAACAAAAAAAATCAACTGCTTCTAACCCACAAATGGGGAGCACAAATAATGATAGAGAAACTGAAGACACCAAAAGAAAGCCTAAAATAACCAATAGTGTCTTAATGCTTGAAAGAACTTAAAGAAAAAATTTATACAAAATCCCATAGCTCATGGGTACCTCTCAAGTGGCTTTTCTGGCCTTCCCCTTCAACCAATAACATTCCATTTAAATAAATTATTTTCATTCTTTCTTAAAAAATTACATTTCAATGTTTCAATGTTTTAAAAAAATGGTTTAATAAGTACTAAATTAATTTTTAATTAAAATTTCAAAAATGATAACACAAGATATAATCAAAATTCTAAGACATATCTCTCTAACTTCATTATCTTATATTTACAAGTGATCCACATTTTAAAATTTAAGAAAAAGTCTATTATATTTGATTTGTGTAAAAATGGACACACAATGTCACTCTTTCTCCAACCATTCATTCAAGGATGTCCTAAGAACCCTAATTGGATTGACCATCAACCTCACAAAATGAGTCAATTCTCAATTAGGAGGACCTAGGAAGGGGGTTCTTTCAACTTTTAAGGGTTCACCACCAAGCAAATGCTTGGAAAAGACAAATAATAACTCGACCTACAAAACCTAGTTATGCAAGCTAAATGAGGGATGTAAATAATGAAATTATGAAACAGAAAGATAGGAGGTGTGTATCTGGGAATTCTGGATATGTAACAAAGATTCTGAAAATGGAAAGAAGTTGTCAAAAAGTACTAGGGAGGAAAAAGACGACCTTATTGGTGTCTTAGTCCCACTGCTATTTTTTAGGGCAGATGTAGAATTTTTGGATCTCAGAACAAAATCTTAAAGAATCTATGAAAAATACCCCTAGGAGGACTAAGACACCCTAGGTGGCATATTAATCCCATTCTAGATTTTTGAAAACATTAAATTTGGTCTTGAGCTCCAAGGTCTATTGTTGCTTCCTCTCATATCTTAGGTTCTGAAACTTCCAGATCTGACCTATATGTGAGTTTCCGTGAAGATGACAACTTTTTCATGCAACTTTGCAATCTTGCACTCAAAATGATCTTCAAATTTTCAACCTAAATCTACAATCACAAGCATACAAGAGAGGAAAACCTTGTTGATTGTTAGTAAATGGGGGTTTGCCTTGGTCAAACCCCTTGTTGGTAATTAAACCTTGAAATGAAATAGAATAATGAAGATAAATGATGAATGAACAACATGGAATGTTATAACTCACCAAAGACTTGTTGTAAAGTCTGTAAACTTGTGTGAAATGGTTGCAATGGATGTAGATATTGAAACACTTGAATTCTTGATAGATCTTAACTTGAATTGTTTGCTTCAATCAAAACCCTACATCACAAATGTTAGCACAAAAACACACATGATGCAAGAATCTCCTTCAATGTGATGCTTGCATCTTGATGATGGCTCCAAAATGCTTGAAGAACAACTCTTGAATGCTCTTGAGTGAATACTTGAATGCTTAGATTGCTTAAATATCTTGTTAGACTTCTTAGATTTCTTAGACATGAAAATGAATGAATGAACCTTGTATTTATACTTATCTATGCTTAATATCTCAAAATTGCATCACACCAAGTCAACACAAGAAAATATCAATTAAAAGAGGCTAAATCCCACCAAAATTTGAAATTAAATCCCGAAAATAAGTCAAGAAGGACTAAGACACCCTAGGTGGTGTCTTAATCTCGAGGCTCAAATGTCAAGGCACAAACTCCAAAAAGGAACCTTTTCAGGTGTATTCAAAATCAGGGTCCCAAGACCTTTGTGGGATTAAGACACCCTAGGTGGTGTTTTAGTCTCGCCCCAAAAATTAGGGACACACAAACAAAATCATTAAATGAGCATTTTCCGTTTGATGATTATCAAGATTAACCAAAAAAATATGTAGTTTATTAGGCTTGTGGATGCAAAATAGGGCCAATTAAGACATAAAGAAGGATAAATAAAGCAAGACGAGCCCAAAAAAGTGTGAAAATGGATATGCATTTTCCTACACTACAATATCAAATAATTTCTGTAAAAATCACAATTCTTTTGAAATTAATAAAAATAATATTTAATATTCATAATCTTTACAAAATAAAAACATAAGAAATAAATGATGCATCTCTTACTTATTTACAATTATTTTTTTTCCTTTTCATAAACGAACATTAATATTTTATCATTTATAACTAACAGAATTTTTCTATAATGCGTGTACAACTTATCATCATAGAGTATAATGGTAAGAGCACATTCATATCATTGTCTAAAAGTTGAACACTTCCAATAATAAGAAAATATTATAATTTTAATTACATAACTAATACATATAAATATTTTTTTTTTTCAATAAATATATAAAAACTAAAGAAATATAAACAATATTAATATTAAAGGGCATTGAGGCATCTAGAACTAGAAGGATATGCATATTTCCATTCATGCAAATATGAGAATGAAAAAGAAAAATGATACAATATTAGGATTATATAAAATTAACAATTAGCACTAGCACCTAAAGAAGGTTCAAGGATTATGTCGACAGAAAACTATATGTATGCTAATAATGTTAGAGAGCATGTATTTGTACATGGATGCATTGCAAATTCTAGTTGCATGTGGCTGGATTAAACAATTAACAATAAGTGCTAAATAATGGAATGAAATAAACTTACAGAAATCTAGATTCTTTCCTTAAAGAAATTAAGTATTATCTAATTATGAAATATTTGCATACAAATTTATAACATAAAGCAATGCAAATGAAAAAAGAAGGTTTTCATCAAATTGACAAAAAACAATACAAATGGAAATATAATGTTCCCATCTAATTGTCAAATCAATATTTATCTTGCTTTTATGTGATAAGTAAGATTTTGAAGGTTTCTAGTTGATATTTTGAAGGTTTTTTTAATTAAAAAACAGATAATTTACCATTGAATAACTGTTGAAACTTGTTTTCTGACAACTCAACAGTAATTTATAAATGTGAGACTTATCTCAACTCAAATCTCACATTATATATAATCTATTAAATAAATATTCATAGACATCATCTCAACATACCTAAAAAAACAACACGTGATCTAATTATTTTTATCATTGAATGGAAAGTTTTAATTTTTTCAATAATTTAAGCTTTCAGAGTACTTCGCTAAGGTACGTTTCCTCGGTAGAGTTAAGATCCAATTTTAATATCACATCTTCACTAACTCAACACTATCATCTGTCTCGTTCGCAACAGATGCCATTTTACCACATCGAGATTACCCAATTGCGTATGCATTCAGACTTCTAAGTCTTATTTTACTCTTCTGTGGAGTTGAGCAGAGCACCCGTCCTAAATTTGTCTGTACAGACAAACTAAAACAGATATTTTTTGGCATTCAGCGACAAAGGAAAGTGGAAATTAGCTGGAGCAACTTTTGAGATAGTCATGGCTCTGATCATTTTCCTCCAGGTGAGGGACACTCTGCCACTTGCTTACACATCAATCTAATCATATCTTCATGTGGTACACTTCGAAGTGATAAGAGTCCAATAATTCATGAACAGTTGAGATGGTATTTCTAAAAAGTTAAAACTCTTTAGTTTAAAAAAGTGGGATACAAATAGTTAGTCCTCTTCCCCAAATTGATTGTGAGAATCCTCGTATTTACATGAATTTTAAAGATATTTCGACTGAAGACCTAAACTAAGAGCCTTTATTGATCGGTAACGAGTTGCATGTGGAGGAGGAAGATTTAAGCAGATGAGAGGAAGTGAAAGGTGGGCCTTCATGCCAAAAGGGGACATTTCTTTCCTTTTGTAGGTCTGAGAGAAGATAGGGGAACCTCGAAGGTAGAGAGGAGAATATTTAATTTCTCCTCCATTTTGCAATCCAAGCATATGCATGTAGTGAGAATTATTTTAGTTGATAAATTGAAGAACAGTTTGAAGTTACTACTTTTGTTGTGTTAGTGTGTATGTGATCTTTGGCTTACCTTTTTGGCCATGCTATTATATGTTAAATTGTTATTTGTTTGTGTCTTGTTTTTTAATTGTAATAAATAGTATTTTTTTTCCTTCCATTTAAGGTTGTGAGAGTCTTATAGTATTTAGTTTTTTCTTAGATGCAAGTTATATATGTTAGTTGAATCTCTAATAAGATTAGTTGTTTGAGGTTCCATCAATATGGTATCAAAGCTAGTTTACAGTTGTATGAAAGTGTATGTTGACCTTGGATTAGTGTTGCGAAAGAATAAACAAAATACTGATTGCGAGTCCTTGTGTAGAGTTGTAATAAGATGAGTTGTAGAGGTGAGAAAGAGGGATTCAAGAGAAAAAGTTACAACCAAGATAAAGAGTCACACAAATCTTAGGTAGAATGAATGAGGTATTGAAAGTCATAAGGGGAATCTAGGCTAGAGTAGAAGCCCTTAAGAAATATAGGAGAAGAGTTCGAGAGCATGATAGAGCTAAAAGTGAGAGGAAAGAAGAATAAGGAATGTACAAATCATAGGACATGATGATAAGGATGTAGAACTAGAACTAGGTGTAGGAGAGTTGAAGCTAATAAATCCATCTCCAACATCAAGAAAGGAACAAGGCTAGAATTGTCAAGAATTTACAAAAGTTTCGAACTAGAGAAGTTAATTGATTAGTTGACAAAATTTGAAGAGTATTTTATGTATGATGAAATAGAAGAACCCAAGAGAGTGAAGATTTTTCAAACTAATATGAAGTTACATGTAACACTTTAGTGGAAGGAGATACAAGCCAAGACAAGGAGAAATGGCATAAAGAAAATCATTAGGTGGGATAGAATGGTGAGAAAGATGAAGGTTGATTTTCTACCAAGTGATTATTGTTGTGAGCTACTTAAGAAATCATAGAATTTGTAAAAGATAATTAAGTATCAAAATTGATATAGAAGTTTTTTACAATATTTACGTCAAGTTAGAGCATAATGAGTTGGGTCACAAGAAGGTAGGATAATGTGTTAATGGATAGAGGATAAAAATTTAAGAGGAACTAAGTATGATAATGATATGGACTAAGAATAAACCTACCAATATGCATTACAAATCAAAGAAAACATTTTAAGAATAAGGAACAACCAAAGCTAGAAATGGATTTATTAATGGAAGGGAAAACATGAAAAGAAGGCATGGTCGCCATTAAGAGGTGGAATCCCAATATAATCAGAAGGATACTCACAAAGATAAGGGAAAACCTTACCTATTATGACAATTCTTGGGAATAAATATAAAAATACAATAAATAGTAGAACACTTTGATGAGATGATGTCTAATAACCATAAAATTATATATAAATTCAATATTATAATTTAGTATGGTATGGGAAATATTTTTCTTACTTGTTTATAGGGATAACTATATAAGGACACATCACTTCATCCTAGTTAAGACTAGTTATCATAGTTCCCAAGAATAATGTTAAAGTTAATCATGCCAAAAGATTTTATCCTTATTATACTTAGGAATATATGCTACTAGGATCATAACAATATCCTTTAGGATTTAGAGCTAAATCTAGAAGAGTTCAAGGTAGATATTTTCAAGGAACTTACTTTATATGTCAAAAATATTGACATTGATTTTATGAATTCCCATAATACAAAGGAGAAGGGTCAAGTAAAAATGAGGCTTAAAGGGAAGAAACACTCACGATGAAGAGAAACATATTGAAACTATTAGAAAGGAAAAATGAACTCATCCAAAGAATAAATTTGTTTAGAACAATGTCAAATGTAGATAGGAAATGATGTAAGGTCATACTAGATAATGGGAGTTCAAATAACCTAGTTCGAATTAAAATGGTGGATGATTTGGAGCTAAAAATAGTAGCTCACCTTGCTTCATATAAGTTGCCTAGGCTAAAAAAAGGACAAGTTTTTGTTGATAAAAAATATAGGTCTAGTAAATTTCTAGATAGGAATCAATGATGATGGAGTCTAGTGTGACTTTATTCTTATGAATTAGATTAATTTTATTTTAAAAAACCATGAAATTTTGATAATAAGAGAATCCATTAAGGGAGAGAAAACATGAAATTTTGAGAAGAATGATTTAAAAAATTGATTTCCTCATTCAAAACTAGTAAGAGATGGAAAGTAGTGGGTATGTGCAAGATCATGATGGGCCAAAAAGTGGTGATATGTAAGCCATATGATGACCCATGTGGCTGATGACATTTTTTTTAGCCAAAATTGATGAAACGAAAAGGGTTTTTAGAGGAGATTCTTAGTTTTCCACCAATATAAATTATGCTTTACTTTGAATTTAATAAATAATTATTATTCATTTTCTATAAGAATTACGAATAAAGTCTTGACTGATAGACTGATTGAAAAACATCTATAACTTTCAAACAGTATCACATTTTTTGAATCTAAAACATGTGTCACACTCTATGCTTTGCATACTATAGGATTTAAAAAAAATGAATTTCATGAATTTTTCACCAAGTTAAGGTGGTTAGACAGACAATCTTTTATATTTTTTAATAGTTGTAATAAAAAAATCATAATTAATTATTTACTTGGAAACAAATTATAAAAAAATATTCATCACATGAGGACATGAGTCCTCTACTTATATCTAAAATATTATAAAAAAATATTATCATTTTATTGTGGTTAGGGTGGTCAGACAGACACCTACTTCTTATTTTTACCTTGAAATTTAAATACTACTGCATTGAAATTTCAAATTTTCACCAAATAGATTTTTTTTTTTAAATAAAGGTCTAGTAGTTTAGAAACTACATTCAATTTTCTACAGATTCTTTTTTTACATTTTTTTGAAATAATATAGATAACTTATTCAAATTTTTACGTCAAGTTGTCTAACTCTGATTTTATGTCTTTTTATTGCCACTTAAGCGCCTATTTTTTCCATGATGATCCTTAACATACCCTAGTCTAGGAATACTACTTGAAATTTAAATACTACTGCATTGAAATTTCAAATTTTCACCAAATAGATTTTTTTTTTTTAAATAAAGGTCTAGTAGTTTAGAAACTAAATTCAATTTTCTACAGATTCTTTTTTTACATTTTTTGAAATAATATAGATAACTTATTCAAATTTTTACGTCAAGTTGTCTAACTCTGATTTTATGTCTTTTTACTGCCACTTAAGGGCCTATTTTTTCCACGATGATCCTTAACATACCCTAGTCTAGGAATACTACTAGTAACTATAAAAAAATTCCTAAATGATTTAAAATATAAAAAAATATATCTTTTATTACTTTTTAGGGTTGTGTGTTGTGAGTAGGGATAGTTCAAACTAGTGAGATACCCTTTGAAGTGAATGAGATACTAGGAGAAGTTAGTGATATTATTTTCGAGGATTTATTAGAATGAATACATATATAAGAGGCATCAACCATCACATTGATTTGAAATTTCTAGTGAGCTTACCTAACAAGGCTATTTTTATATCATCCTTGTAAAAAATGAAGAATTGAACTTATGTGAGTTTTTGAAAGGAGGACTAATAAGATAAATACTTACTCCATGCATAGTACCATCCATATTAGCCCCCCAAAAAGAATGGTGAAGGCTATATACAAATAAATTTATTTTCCATAGAAAAACTCTGATGTATCAATTTTTTTTACCTAGAATGAATGATCTCATGTAATGCTTGGGGAAGGAATTGTAGTTTAGTAAAATTATTTTAAAAAGTGTATATCAAGTTAAATAATGGTAAGAGAAGGGGATAATGGAAATCAAAATTCAATTCTAAGTAAGGGTTGTACAAATGCTTATTAATTCCCTTCAAATTGATAAATCATCCTAGAACCTTTATGTAGCTAATGAATGTGTTAGAATTGGTTGTAATTGATGTCAACACTTAGGAAGATTGCTATACATTTTTTTATGAGATTTTTGCACATGTGTTTGGTATTTATTGTCATTGATGTCAACAATTTTAGTTAGGGTTGTCATTGATGTTTTACTAATAGTGGAGTTGTTGATGTTCATGGTTTGACACCATTCATTGTTTAATCATAATTAAAATTGCATTGTGTATGGTTGTTGACAATAGAGATGATATCATGATGATATATTAAGATTGGGAATAGAAGCATTAAGATGAAGATTAGTAGTACTAAAGTTGGAGAGATGAGGTTTCTGATGAGGTTTCTAGTAGTTGTAGTAGGTTGGTAGTTTTGTTGGTTGTTTAGACTAGTCTAGAAAATGCTCCATATTTCTCAACATTGGTGTTTTATCTCCTACAACTTAGTAAATGTGCTCATAGTTCTATTTTAGTGTCTTAGTTTATTTTCCATGTAATGAAGTTTATCACAAGTTGGTTTCTTAATTTTCTATCTCATGGTTGTGTATTTTGTTCTTTTGGGATGAAGTGTTTTGCTTATGTCTAGGTTGTGGTGGCTATTTGTGGGATGAAAGTATGGAATAAGTGTTTGGAAGTGTTGTTGGATGTTCGTGGAACATCTCTTTGTGATTTTCACATCAATGGTTGATCTCTTTGGTGCCACACAGGGATAACTTTAGTAGCAAATCTTTGCCAATTGGCAAATTCTAGGAATCTAGCAATTCGAATTTTGTGAATCTACTGTATCTGTAGGGTGTTCAAATCGCCAGGAATTCACGAACTATCAGTCCAATGCATGTCCATTTGCTAGTAGTTTTTTTTACGAGGCATGTTTAGGCAATAAATGTGCCATAACAGAATACACGTTTCCAATGCACCGATCAATATTTTCGCCTGGAATCCCGAGGAGCATGTCAAAGTCACCTACATACTCGCCAATACTATTAAAACAAAATTATATGAAGACCCATTTTGCCAATTAAAATTTACAAATAGTTTCTTGTGAAGACCCATTTCGCCAATTAAAATTTATAAATAGTTGCTTATGAGGACCTATTTCGCCATGAAAATTTTGAGGTATCGTTGTATAAGCATGCGGGATTCGCCAAATTTTTAACATACCATTTCAAAATCCCACGGAATTCACCAAATATGGATTGATATAAATACAATTAAAACTATTATTTGCTCTTACACATTTTGTTTGATTCTGAGGTTCTACGTCTCAATTCAGAAGTTAGCAAAAGCTGAAAACGTAGACTCAAAGGTGAGTGATCATTTCTTCATACTGTTATTAGTTATTAGACTATTAGTTATAATAATAAGATTTCTTTATCTGTTTTCCATTCTTGCTTCAGTCTTAAACATAATTTTCAGTAGGGAATGAGATCTATATTCTTTGTCGGTCTGTCCTTCTTAAGCAAGAAGACATTTTTTTCCAGCTTTTATTCGAAGTGAGATCAATATGTCGAGTAGCAAGGGTAAGACTCCTGAGCAGGCGGGTAATGAAGAGACTGGGGCCATCAAAACGCCCAAAATGGGGAGGTACCATACAGTCTTACTTTGGAATTGGCAAAGCTTCTAATCCATCAGATCAAGGTGGAGCTACACCATCAACTCTTCCACCAAATGTTATTGAAGATGGAGATACATCATCAACTCTTCCACCACAGGAAGGTCAAGGTGAGATTGTCATTGTGTTAAATCAAAATGTACCAAATGAGGATGGCAATACCACAGAAGATGTTCCAAGGGATACCTTGGATAGCCAGAATGAGATAATCGACTTGGATGAGGATGATGTTGGTAGCAAGAAAATAAAAGGCAAAGCAAAATCGGGGCATGAGTGGGAAATGACAAGGAATGTTCAAATTGGTTGGTTGTCAAAGTACCCATTCCTTGAACCAGTGGGGGTATCAAATGAAAACGATATTGAAAGGGCAACAAAGGTCAGATGTAAGATTTGTAGTTGGAAAAGTGGAAGAGACAAGATGATGTAGCTAAAGCTTGACACTATAGAAAAGCATATCAGCAAAGTTTACGAAAAAAAAATCATAGACGGAAAGGAACAATCAGTCATACGATGTAAATCAAAGGAATAATGTCTTCATGTTAAGTATGCCATAGATTATGGAGAGCATAACCATAGAATGTTGAAGATTAAATAATGTGAAGGTACACTTGAGGCTCATTTTGGAAAAGCCATGGCAGCAACAAATCTATCAAAAACTGTTCAGATGAGTGTTGTTTTTCATATTTTGTCTAGGGGGCGTCTTATGACAAACTACCCAAAATATTTTGATTTATTATCTTATTTGAGTGTTCCCCACTTTCCCTTCTCACATTGGTTAGTAAACGCTGGATGAGAATGGGTGAACTGTCTTGCTGCAATGGAAAAGCAGGATTTAAAGGAGAAATTAAAAGAGTCAAATTTTATTGCATTATCTTTAGATGAAGTTACTATTGTAGACAATACTTCTTGGGTTTGTATCCATTCATATACTGTAGAACAACATGTTCGCCAAGCTCATCTTCTTTGTGTTCATAAAATGAAGGACAATTCAACATCACAAAATCTATTTGAACTAGTCAAGAAATCTTCAAATGAAATTATAGGTATGGATGAGTTGACAATTGCCAAAAAGTTGGTGTTTGTAGAAGTTGATGGAGCTACAGTGATGCAAGGTCAAAGGAGCGGTCTTTGCACAAAGTTACACACTACTTATGCACCATACATGCTTGGCATTCACTGCATGGCCCACAAAATGAATTTAGCATTCAAAATTGTAAGCAAGTTTCCTATAGTATCAAAAGTTGAAAATCTAGTTCGTGAGATCTATGCATACTTCTGCCGAAGTCCCAAACATTTCCTTCAATTTCAACATTTTGTTGAGGGAATAACACCTGGAAACAAGCTTCTCAAGGATGTTGATACCAAATGGATCTCCCTGTATGGACCAGTGCAATGAGTTCTTTCAGAATATCAATCCTTGATTGGAGTGATGTACGAGCATCGCAACACAATAGACAAAGCTCCTAACCTCTTACATATGTTAAGCGATATAGAGACACTCTTGACTTTAGCTAGTCTTCTCCCCATGTTGGATGAGATGAACGATCTTGTGAAGAAAGCCCAAGACAGAACTATGTATATTTATGAGTATGCCAATCTACGTAAACTTACATGCTTGGCCCTCGATCATCTATATCTAGATCTAAAACAAGAAGGCACAAATTATTTGATGTGGTAGAAAATTACTGATTTGAATAATCCTAATAATTATTTATAGTTTAATGCAAGCGGGCACTTTTGTATTTGTGTATGTGGATATGAGATACAATTGTACCATTGTAAGATAGGCACTGGCAGGCACTCTAGAAAAGAAGTACCTGTTAATGAGGAATATTTTAACGGCATTGTTAAATTTGTTAGTGATAATTTGAAGGAAATTGCAAAATCTCTTTCCTCAGAGATTCGTGAAAGATTCCCTCGACATGAAATACTTGAAACCATGGGTACTGTGTATCCTCAATTTTGGGTATACCGAGATAACCCAAAATATTTTCATGATCAAGTAAAAATCTTGATCGAACAGTTTTTAGAAAAGGAAACATACAATGAACAAATAATAGAAGGAATTTTAGATTAAAAAAAGCTTAGAAAGCAATCTCGGATTTTTGCAACAGCTATGAGGGAGCAGTATAAATCCATGGGCAAGGAGAAGGCCTTTGAACTGGGATCAATAAAAAAGGTTTGGACAAGCTTAGGTCAAAGTGAAATATTACATGGTTCGATGTCAGAATATTTCAAACTTGTTGATTTATGTCAAACAATGATATTGGGGTCGATGGAGGATGAGAGAGTTTTCAGTACATTGGGGTTTTTGAAATCAAAGTTAAGAAACAAACTAGACAAGAATTTGGAAAATTGCTTGAGGATGAAAGGAACTACGTATAATGTCAAAAAATTTCCTTTTGAAAGGGCACTCGCAATCTGGAGGTCCACATGTGAAAGAAGAGGGACCGGGTTGTGCAACACAGGCTCTCCAATTCCAACAGCCACTGGTACTAGTGGTAGTGGTAGTGGGTCTAGGCCTGGGACAGATGACAATGATATTGAAATTGACACAAATCAAACAATGAATGTTGAATTTGAGACGCAAGCCAAAGAAACTACAGAGCAGTCTTAGAATCAAGACGACTTTTTTACTTTATCTAAAGATGAGGATCGGTTTGAGGACCTTGACTCAGTTTGGGAAATGGGAGATAATTAGCAGGTTTTAGGTATTTTTTCTGCACTTCATGAATCAATTTCCATTGTTCGAAATTCCAAACTGTAGTTGATGTCTAATGATATTTTATATTGTATTCAATGAACATTGAAATTGTGAATCATTGCACTTCATGTTCATGATATCTTATTTTATATTGCACTCAAGCACTGCATGTCAGCTTGAATCATATTCCAAACTATAGTTGATGATTTTGTATATTGTATTCAAATAAATTGTGTATCATTGCACTTCATGAATCATAATACATATGCCAAAGTCAAACTGTAGTAACATAGTTGATGATATTTTATAAATTATATAAGATTCAATACCATTAGGCATCGGCCTAACAATGCCTCATCGACGGAACCCCCATCACAATCCCGCTGATGGCCCGATAAAAATAGCTCACAACCTAGTATCGGTGTAACAATACTCTATTGGGCTGACTACCAAGGTGCTCTCCTGATATACCGATAGAGTCAAGTTCTCAACAAAAGTAACCATGAATTATAATTTATGACCATGGGCATGAATTATCTTATTTTATCAATAATCACAAAAATATACCACACTTTGATTTTATGAACAATGCAAATTGTACTAATTTGTGTGACAAGATCCATATTATAGCCTACATTCACATTGCATCCATAAATACTAGTATACATATATTAATTAATAATATATATAAAGAATGTTGAAAGCTATCAATACTTAACATTGTTTATTATAATATTAATTAATAAAATATATGAAAAACTAATAATATACAAAATGTTATTTCTACTATTTTTATATATATCAATTAATAATATATATATAAAACTATTTAAGCATACATATCTTAGTTTGTAATTTTAATCCAAAAGTATTTAAATTAACAACTATTTATTGGAAAGCTTTTAATTTAAAAAAAATCAAAAAATAGAAGAAAAAAAAAACATTTCATGTGCTTGTTATTTTTAAGGAGCACATACTTCCACTTGCCTGTCATTTTCAATGAAGCTTCAAAAAGTTTACTAATATTCCTTTGTTGCTTTCACTATATAACGCTTTCAGCATAATTAAACAAAATTTGAAATTCGGTAGTGACGTAGTCCTTCCCCCATTCCTAACAAAATTCAATACCATCGGCCTAACAATGCTTCATTGACAGAACCCCATCACAATCCCACTGATGGCCCGATAAAAATAGCTCACAACCTAGTATCGGTGTAACAATACTCTATCTGGCTGACTCCTAAGGTGCTCTCTCGATATACTGATAGAGTCAAGTTCTCAACAAAAGTAACCATGAATTATAACAATGGCCCATGGCCATGGGCATGAAATATCGAATGCATAAAGTATATCAGGGGAACAATGGTACATCGAGGAAACATTATCTGGCATCCCACCGATAGAACGAAGGATAGGTGTCCATTGGTGGAGAGGGTGGCTATCGATGAAAGACTAATGTGAAATCACGTGGCATCGTGTTGCGGTGCATTTATGAACCAAAATTGAAGTGAATTATATCACAAGTTGATCACATAGTTGTTACAAAATCCGGGAAGATTTCGCTTAGGGCAGAAGCAGAAAGGCAAAAACTTGGAGTTCCGACAAAGAAAAGACCGGTGGACTATGGAGGCGACTCAGCGAGACTCACGTAAGTACTTCACTTTCAGACCCAGCTGAGAAGCTATTTTACTCAAAATCTTAAGATTTAAATAATGGAAGAGAGTACAGACAAACCTAAAGCTAAAAACCAGAAAATCGAAAAGCCTAAGAGACTCCTAAATGAAGACCTGATAGATCAATGTCCTGGGTCGCGGCCAAGACCCAAGAGGAGTGCTCAAATGAATCCTTCCATGGATCGATTATGGGATAAACATAAGGTCTTAGGGGATATTTGGACACCGCAATGAGGGTACGACCTCTTCATGTACCATTACAGAAAATAATTTAGGTTCCAACTAGTCTACAATCCATGGAGGTTGAACCTAGGAAGACTTGTGGTGCCCAATGTGTTTGTGAATGCAGAGCTAATTAAAGCTCTTTCTATCAAATATGACACCAATAAAATAACTATTCAGTCACATGGCGGGGGTGACATGCTTGTTATTTCTAGGGATCTCATTTCTAATGTCTTTCAGTTAGAGTGTTCATTGAATTTATCATTCATGCTCAAAGATCTCTTGATAGAGTATCGCCACATGGATACGAGCTATAAGAGATGGAAATTACCTTTGCATAGGCCCAAGGATGATGGAGGCCAACTCAGGAGGTTCTCTAGCAGTGAAAACCCTCCTTTCCATGAATATTTGTTCGAAGAGTATTTTTGATACACCTATTATTAAGGTGGTCAAGTTTTGGGAGTAGAGGTTCTGCCTCTCATGTCGATTGCCCCAATGGTCTTAGCTGCAGACATACAGAGCAAGGATTCCAAGCCATTTGATTATGTTAGCTACTTGGCGAATGCCCTACATCGAGGGCTCGAAAAGATTAAAAATAATATTGATAATATTAATTTTGAACACTATTCTTTGCTTATGCATTTGCTATTGTACGAGGGACAAGTCATAGGCGTCTGGAGTGAAGAATTAAGGATAAAAGATACAGATGAAAATGGAGATTTTAAACTTGTACAAATATGGACTTCATTGTGGGATAGCCGATTTGGTAGGTGTCATTACCTTTATTTTGAAGAATTTAATGTAAAACCATTGATGAAGTTATTGGGGTATCTATGCAACTATAACCTATCCCCAGAAGTACAAAGATTTCTAAGAACAAAGGAAAATGACTAGAGAAATAAAGTGAATCATAATTGGGGAGACTGGTATGCTTTCCCTGATTGTACAGTGATAAGGGTTTATGGGTTCGAATGGGCTCCACACTTGATGCCACAAGTAGTTCCTGACTGAATTGCTTTTTTAGAAATTGTGAGGCAATTGGAAAAATTTGATTCCAAACACCTCAAAGGACATAGCAAACAATCAATTATGCCCAACACCTTATGTTTTGGAGACTTTACAGTGGTTGCCAATGAAGGATATGGAGAAATTGATGGTAAATTAGCATAGTACAACCTACCTCTAGGTGATGTAAGGAAACAATTTGATGCAGAAGGGTTTATTCGTAAGGCGATATTATCATAGGGGCTATCAAGTTATGAAAATTTGTTCTCAATCGAAGATGTCATAAGAAACCATGATGAGGCTTCCACCAAGGAAAGAATGGCCGCTTATAACAAGATTATTCTTGCAGAGGAATGGAAGAGGAAAAATGTCCCATCTTATTCAAAGGAATTTGGTGAGATACAAGATCCTTTAACAAGAATTGAGCAACTCATCGCTCATGTCAATGAACTGGTAAAGGATGTTCCCCCAGTTGTTTTTGATGCACCTCATGCAACCTATTCAGGAGTACAAGTTGAAGACATAGAGCCCTTGGATTACATACCTTCATAGCCTACTCTTGAGGTATATTTTTATATAGATATTGATATAAGTGAAGAAGATCAGAGTGATGAAGAGGGTGAGCAAGTCAAGCAAATCAGTGCTCCTGTGATTGCACAGTATGATCCCCCTCAAGAGTAGAATATTGTAAGATTTGAGGCATCAAATGAAATATCTGATGATGTGAGGGTCATGGTTGGACAACAATTTATTTCTGATTGTGATTTTGTTAAATCTTCTAAATTTAAATCATTTGTTTATGAATATAAAGGTATAAAAATGAGACAACAGATACACGATATCACTCCTGAACATGAGGCAATCGCTCTGGAGGAATTGAAAAGGGAGGTAGAAAAGGAAATGGAGTCCATCACTCCTGAAAGAGGTAGGGAATTGCTTCAAGAAGATGGAGTGTTGCTCTTGCCAGGATGGGATATTATCTCTTCAATCATATTTGATGGCATTAGAAAAAGAGGGGATACGACAATGAACTTAACAGAAGAAGCAAGTGACAAAATGTATTCAGGATCTGGGTACAACCCAGACGAAACCATTTTGCTTATCTGGTCACTGTATCCCCATGATAAAAGACCTGCTATAATTAGTAATCCAAACCAAGTGTTTGGTCATCTCTTGGTTCAACGAGTAGTGGATACCAACCCTATGGAGACAACAAAATTAAACATAAATGTGGAAAAATTTACCAAAGCACAGATCAATAAACTAATTAAGAAAAATGACAAACTGAAGAAGGAGCTAGCAAATCAGCGAGAAAAAACATCTTCCTCCTCCACATCAGAGTTGTACTTTCCATGGCTTGAAAAAGATAAGAGAGTGCTTGATGCATTGGCTGATGTAGCCTACTAGAAGAATTGCCATCTAAAATTCTAGGGGAAATGTAAAGAATTGGAGAAAGAAGTGAAAACCATCAAATATAACATTGTATCTGAAATGATAAAAGAAAGGTTCAATAAAATGATGAAATGTGCTATTGAATATTGGGAAGTATTCAATCAGACACGAATTGCATTGGTGGAAATGAAATGATTGCAGCCTAGAATGATGGAGAATAAAAAGGAGCTCGCAAATAAGAATGCCATGAAAGGAAAAATATTGCTGACATATAACAAGTTGGTAGAATCACATAACGGATATCATAATAGGCTTAGGGAAGATTTTGTCTGCTTTGATTCAGTCCCATTCCCGACACTTCATTTGGGCATTAGAAACCCATGAGAATATGATGATTGGAAGGAAGAGCTTGATGCGCTTCTGATTGATGTGTTGCAAGAAATAAATGATGAGGATATGGTTTTACAAAATAGTCATAAGCAAATCAAAAAAATAATGTCTCTGGAATATGATATGAAAGAGGCGATCTCTAACGTGGACACCTATGTTGAATAGGAGTACATCCATCACCTCTCTACAGTTAATATGTTTATTAGCCAAACTGTAGATTTGTCAGAATCAAATCCAACGGGACAACCATCAGATTCAGAGGAAGAACGCCAGATGATAGCATGATGAGTGCCCTATCATGTAGTAGAAGCCTTAAATAGATCTTAGGTGGTAAGTGGTCATGAGCTTCTGCTTGGAGATTAATAGATCAGTGCATTCACCTATAGCATTGTTTTATTTATAATTTGAGTTATGTTTAGTTGTCAAAACGTCATGACTTTTTGCAAGGGGTTTGTAGCTTGTTGCCTCTCATATATAAGAGAGATCAAGACCCCAATAGGAGATCAATGGATCATCACATCATTTTTAATTAGACTTTAGAGTAGAAAATAGTAAGAAGATAGATAATAGATTGCACCAATTCGCCCATCCATCTCATCATTCATATCATAAACTATTTTTATAATGTATATCATTTGAAATTTGAAGATCAATACAATGGAGAAGGTTACACATATTTATTGATTTGCTTTCGAGTGTTCAACTATTGTGGATTCATATGCTTATGAGTTATTAACTTATTTGGTTGTCTCCAAAGTGGTTGTTTATGTTATTCAAATTGTTTATGTTATTCAATTTGTCAGTACATTGAATTTGAATTCTTCAGGAATAGGGGTTGTGACCATGGGGTTTTAGATTTATTTATGGACATGATCATTGATCAAGTAGTAATGTGGGCCACAAAATGGATCTTCTCACACAAATCCCTGCAATTTGTGCTAATCATAAGATCAAATGTAGTGTATTTTTATAGTATGTGGGATGTGGGTGAGGTTTAACTTGGTGGATACTGATCAAGATTTTTAGTCAAAACATGATAGAAGCTAACAGTTTAACATGCATAACTTATCAGCTTTAGCTCTACCAAGAAGTAAATATAATGAGCTAACAGTTCAACATCTAGAACTTGGAAATGGAAGCTCTACCAAGAAGTAAATATAATGAGCTAACAATTCATCACTAGTTCAAATGATAAAATAAATAATACAAAATCCTGATAATTGAACACCATCACATTACTGAAGTCTGAATTTGAGATTTTTAATTGAATTTCACATGAAGGAGTAGATATTGGCATTAGCAATGCAAAATCTTTCCAATGCCCAAATACAAGTCTGCATAGTGTTGAGTTGGAACTTCAAAACTCATATTATCAAAGATTGAAAATAACAAATCAAGTCACTGTATCAACTTTTCTAGCAGCTTCCACTCTTTAGGTGGTGGAATTGCCATTTGCTCTAACTGATGTTGTTTGACTTGAAGTTTTGTTAACATTTCTTGATTTTAATTGGAAATGGAACCTATCTTGAATTCTTCAGTCAATTTTGCATTCAAGGTTATCGGTGTTTTGATGGAATCCAAATAGTTCACATCTTGGTTCTGAGGAAACTAGTCCAAATCAATCTTCCTTGCACCTTCCATGTTCTTTCCGAAAGTGTCCTTTCCAATGAATCGCTCATTTGTGTCAAAAGGCTCTTAAAAACCAAGCTCTGTGAAGTTCCTTACCTTTTCATTCACCACCTTCATCTTGTCTGCAACCAAATGCAAATATTCCTTTGTTTCAGATATTCTTGAACACTTTTCAATGATAGATGACAACTTCAATGAGGTTTCAATCCGATTAGTAATCCCTTTTGATTTTAGATCATTGTCGCTAGCTTTGTAGACTGTTTGTAGAACTTCATTTGCAGATTTCTCTAATTCCAACACCTTTTTGTTATCCACTAAATATTTGTTGAGCTTCTTATAATGTTGTCTGGTAGCATCAATCAATTGAAACATGTCACACAAATGATCAAACCTCTGCATTATTTCATCCCAGATCTTTTGTTTCATATGCCTCACTGTATCTCTACAAAATGCAGATAACTTATTTTGAGAAGAATTAATTTCTTCTTTTGCTTCCATCAACTCTATCTCCAATCTTTCATTTGTTTTTCTCTATTTCTCCAATTTTTGTTCCCACTATGCATTTCCATTCGCAATGTTTAGTCTTAAGTTTTCTGAAGTGGAATTTTCCTCATCATATTTCTTGTTGCTCTCATCTAGCCTTTGCTTCAGGTTATTCACTTCTCTCTCATTTGATTTATCCTCATTGCTTGCTGATGTAGAGGAAAACTTTATTATTCTTTTTTCTAATTCATTGCTCTTGTTATTTGTTGCTTTCCTCTTTTCTTTCTCACTTGCTAGGTCTGCCTGTAACTTTTCTATTTGGGTCTGCAACCTTTTCTTCTTTCTATCTTGCTTTATCAATGATGTGTACACCAATTCATTGTTCTTCTTTGATACATTAATTTTGTCAGTATTTTTCAGGCCAGAAAAATCCAATTGAAAATTGGTTACCTGGTATTCAGATCGATCCATCTGATTTGTTGGTTTGTTTTGAACTGTGGGAACAACAATTGTGTACTCCATGATTTATTTATTTGTGTCAAAATGTGGGTAATACCATGGTTGTTGTAGTCTCTGAAGTAACAACAAACACACTCTCCATCAGTTGCTTCTTTTCTTTTTAAACTCTTCAATGAAATCATAACCTGGGCAGGCAGGAACAATGGAATGCTTGAATGGCGAAGGAATAGGAGTACTTGTAGTTGCTAATGATGTCGTACCCACACTAACTTGATTTGTGGGAGTTTATGGAAATAACTCCTTTGTGGTACTGGTGGATCCACTAATAGTGTGACTTTGACCTCTCAAAATCCTTTGGCTCTTTTGATTGCCTTGATCACTTGGTGTTTCTGTGGTATCTTTTTTTGTTTTCCGCTTAGTATTATGTGTAATTTTTTGTTGTTGAACATGTTGATCACTACTAGTACTACTACCCATACCATCGCCACCAATGGCACTCATAGTTGCACTAAGTTGTCCACCAGGGGCATGTCCTAGTTGTGATTGTATCTGACCATGAGGATGAGGATTAGAATCTCTAACAAATTGAGCTTCACTTGTATGCCCTTGGTCTAGCTTTTCACCTCCAAGCCCAAGGCTAGATTTATCAACTCGTTTTCTATGCTCAACATTTATTACCATCCAAGGGCCTTGTCCTTTGGACCCCAAAGGACCACCTTCATAACCAATTTTTTCAAGTATGGCTGCTCCTGAAGTATATGTTGAAGCATATTCTGCTTTTGCGGCCTCACTTAAACCAGGTTTGTAATTGGCATGGCTTTGTTCTTCTTCTTCCATATCAATATCATCATTAGATTCATCATGTCCATCAGGATGCCCATGCTCTATATTCCACAATTTGCTAAATTCTTCATCTTCTTCGTTATTATCAAACTCTTCAAGAGCTCTTGGATCACCTAGGTCCTTCCTCATAGATCGAAAGGCAGTAATTTTTTATCATGACCATTTTTTATCTATAAGTTCCATCTCTAGAGAACCTGGAATTTTTACTCTACTAGATGGTTTATCACTTTTTACATAATTTTTTTTGTATGTCCTGATTGTCTTTTGGTGCAATGCCATAATTTATGCTGACAATTGTTCAAAAGAAATACCATTCTCAACAACACTTTTCTCCATTGCTATTTTGACCTCATCCCAAGAATCCTTATTTCTCAAGTTTTCAAGCAAGGGTTTACTTTGATGTTGAATTCTATTTGCAGCATTCCTATTGGCCACAATCATTGATTTAATGATGTCACATGGATCATACTGCCAATGATAGATAGGATCAAAGTAAAAAAAAATCAAAAGATTATGTGCCACACTAAGTGCTTTTCTCTTGAATGTGAACCCTCCACATGAAAAAGGTAAAGAAGGAAATAAGGTCTTCTTTTGCTGACTGAGAAAGTGTAGTTCATCAACACTCTACACCTGCCTTACATATTCCAATGCAAAAACCCTTTTTGTCACATGTATTGGAAGTTTGTATGGCTGTACTCCGGATCCATAAAATCTTAGCACATTATATTCTTCCATTAAGTACCAATTAGCCAATTGTATTTCTTTTCCTAGTTGCATGCAGTTTCTACATGACATAGGCAATCTAGGCATTGGATTATTTGTAATTACTTGATGCAATGGAGCCAAAAATTTGTCTACAAAATGACTGTAGTTCCTTCGAGAATCATGCATCCTTATCTCATTGCTCCATTCATATACTAGAGCCATTTTTTTTTCGTTTGCATTACTGTAGGGCTGAATTTGAAGCTTGTTGGTCTGAAACATTCCTCTAAATTTGAATATAAAAAGATAGCACAAGTAGGTTGTGAACCTAAATGTCTTCATGGAACCTGCTTTAATCATTAAAATTTGTTTATGCATGGATTCTACAATGTGTTGTGTATAATTATATTTGACATGTTCTTTAGTATAATGGATATTATATACCATTTCAAGGAGGCTTGCACCCACTTCCAAATTACTATCCAGACCGAGGCAAAATGCAAGCATGGAAATAGTATCCTGAACCCATGGTTTAAAAAAATCCAAATTATAAGGAGGCTTATGACCACCTTTCAATTTGTTTCTATCCTTAACTATTTGATTTAAGAAATCATTTTTTAGCCTTTCTTCCACTGCTTCATAATCACTAGCAAGCTTTTCTAGGTCAATGTGGTGGTTTCCAAATTCTTCAATTGTAAACCCCAACACTTTTCCAAGTTCTTCTGCATTAATGGATAACAATTCTTCTTGGTTATCTTTATTAACAATCTTTATCTTAATGGGCAAAGGGGGTTCCAATCACTCATGGGGAAATGGGAGCCATGAAGATACAAAATGTGCTTATCCCCTTCAAGAACCAGAGTCATACAGAAGATGAGAAACAAATGTCTCTTTGAAAATAAATGCATGGAGCTTGCTTGGCCAACCATGCTAGGGAAATGGGATCTGTTAGAATACAGAAGGAGAAACAAATCTACTCCCATCTTTTACTTGCAACCTCTATGCATTTGGATAGCACTTATCTCCATTAGAGCTCCTCATCCTGGTTCAAAACCCATCTAAAAATTTCAGGTTAACCAAATCAACCTCTTTCCAATTCCACCCATTCTGAACTTGAAGGAAATTCATCTTTTACTGATTACTCTATAAATACATAATTGTGGGTAGGAGAATTTACAGTATCCCCAATACTGCATCATCTTCTTTGTGAATCCTTATTAACCCTAGAAAATAAAAACCCTTATGGCACTATCTACTAATCACTGAATCAATATCCCTATTTATGGGCCACCAGTGCCACTACCAACCTGTATAATTAAAATTTCTAATTTGATTAACGTCTTACTACGTGCCAACTTGAACTCTACCTCAAGCTGACAAGCTATAAAAATCACTCATTCAAACGATATGAAATCTTTACAAATCTTGTTTCATTAAAGCTATGAGTTGTCCAAGAAATTGCTTCGGATGTTCATATCACATATGACATTAATTTCCGCCATTGCCACTACCAACCATAGTTTCTTCAAAAATATTGAGAATTTAAATGAAATGAAATGTACAACATCGAGATTCGAGGCATTGAAAAGAGTGAATGAGCAATGAATTAATCTGAACACAAAGTCTCAAAGATGAAAAAACAAGCATTATGAATTTGACCTAACACTAACAGATAAACATTGAACAATTATCATGAAGAAACACAATTCATTCATAATTAAAAGGAAGCATTGATAAATACAAAGATTTAGAAATATATTATTTTATCTCTCTAATGCCAAAAATGTGGTTTCACAGACCTGTCACCCCACACCCTATACAATCAACATTCAAAAAGCGCTCAAAAGCTAAAACTACTCCCCCTTATCATTATATGTCACAAATTCACAATTAACTAAAGGATTCATGTATGTTGTAATGTTGTTAAATTGTTGGAGGTTCCGGGACTCTATACAGTTCCAACTGCATTTCCATAACAAAATTATGAAATTCAACGCATTCTTCTTCTTCTTCTAAAACAAAAATCACCCTATTGCACTTTGCATAGCTGGTTTTCTCTTTCCATGCCACTGAACATAGTTGGGAAATGATGTCGAGTTGCTCTTCTTCGGGCCAATTCAAATTGGGTTGCATGAAGGCCGCAATTTCATCTTCCCATACCCTAATATCGGCTAGAAGTACCATTTTGAGGAAACTCTGAGTATGGAGTTCAAAATGCTACTACCTTTCCTCGTATGTGGGCTCACTTAACTTTACCAATAGGAAGTGACAATCTGCTACTAAATCCATTTCTCCAAACTCCTTAATACCTTATTTAAGATCTATCTAGTTGGTGTTTGAGAAGACATCCCTCAATGACATCGTATAATTCATTAAATGAGTTGTCACTTCGAAAGTTGTGCATCCTGCCGAGGTCACCTAATTGCTGAGAAACAAAACTTTATAACCATTTGTATGGTAATAAAATCTCAACCATTGATTTCTAGAAATCTAACGGTTCTAGTGATATTCCAGAGGTTTCAAATCGCAAGTCTACTGCTTGATAGATTTACTTTTGGAATGCAACTATAGTAGTCCATCGAACAACTCATATGATTTTTATTTTGCCACTGGATTTTTTTATTATTTTTTGATTCATTTTAATTCGCCAATGAAAATATACTTTTTGCTTTGAAAAAAGGTTTTAATCGCTAATGGAAAAAAAATTCTGGTTTGAAAAACGGGTTTATTCGCCAATGAAAAATATTTTATTCGATTTAAGAAAGTTGCAATTCGCCACAATTTTCCATAGACTTCTAGGGATTATAAAATATTCACCAATGGGGACTATTCTTTTTTCTCGAAAAACGAAAAAAATCGCCAATAAATTTAATATTTTTCATCAAGAAGTATACACAATTCGCCAGGATTTTACACCTACGCCGAGGGGGGGGTTTCTTAAAGTTATCCCTAGTGCCACATATTGATTTGAGTTGATTTTTTGAGAAATTTATGAATGTGTAGCTAACAAGGCTTGCTTTTTTACTTGTGTTATATACTTGCGGTTTTGTGCTCCCATTTCAGGTTTTGTTAAGATGTATTTGGGTCCTGACCTATTTTGTTGAGAATTTCATTGAGTAATTTCAATTGACGATTTGTTTTTAGGCTGACTAATATTGTGCTACACATTTCCTTGTTGTCAACTTAGACTGTTATGCACCTACTTGTGAGTTGTTTAGGATCACATAGAAAGATGTAATAAGTTTATTTTTGGTCATCTTTATCTTATGGATAGGACCACATTATTTCTTTGTGGCTGACTTGTTGGGGTTGTTTTTTATCTTCTAATTTGGTTGACCTAATTTATGTTTTGAGATCTTGTGGAGCGTGTAAATGAAAGAATAAATTTGTTGCAAGATGTGTGAGTGAGTGGTGGTGTATGAGTATGGAATGAAGGAATGAGTTATGGAAATGAAAAGATAATTTTCTTTCATGGGCCTGTAAATAGAGTGTATTATTGACATATGTTGTAATTTTATATTTTCTTGTATCCTCCTATCAAATAGAGAGTTTCTTCAGCAAGTCCTTGTAATTTGTAAATTTGGTGTAATCTTTTTCATTTTTATTATCTTTCATTGTTGTTGATTTGATTAAGGTTTTTTTATCTTGTTAATAACATAGATTTGTATGTTGTCATAACCATAACCCTAATCATATTTTTTAACCCTAATCCTAATCTTACTAATAACACTTACCCAACCCTAATCCCAATTTTAACTCTAACATTAACTATACCCCTATCCTTAACCAAAACCCTAACCCTATTCATAATGATAAAACTAATCCTAATCATAATCCTAACC